>VXCM01003421.1:65731-86157 GCA_014773175.1 Lucifuga dentata
TTCCAGTAGTATGCTTTGGGAAATGATTGTCAGTAACGTTACATGTATGAAAATTAAATATATTTGGCTGAAACATGCATAATGAATGGTATGGTCCTTTAAGGTCTCAGCAGCTTCATCTGAACCAGCCTGTCTGACATGGTCTCCAACCAAGTTGGTCAGGATGCCAAAACCAGAAGGTGGGGCGAAAGGTGAGAGGGGAGAGGATGGTGTGTGTGTGNTGTGTGTGTGTGTGTGTGTGTGTGTGTGTGTGTGTGTGTGTGTGTGTGTGTGTTTAGAAAGGGGAAGGGTTGTTAACAGGAATGCTGTCATTGTAATTAAAAAAAGAAAGTGTCCAAACTGGTTTTAAAGTCGTTCTGTTTAAGCCTTGATGGAGCGCCCCCTGCTGGTCATGGAACTGAAGCTGTCACTCATGTTGCTTCATAAGTGGGGCTGGCACTGTTTGCCACAGAATTAAGCCTTTTATATAAATGACTCCTGGAAGCAGAAGACGACTGCGTGTTTTATTGAAGAAGATGCAGACTGAACTTGTTAACATAAGAAAGAAGATATGCTTCCAGATCTACTTATGTAACCCTGCTGCAGTTCATTCACCTCCGCACCAGAAACTACATCTTGCTGCTTGTGGCAGAATGTTGAAATACTTGGATGTGCTGCAGGGACTTTTTCCTCATAACATGTCACAGGCCAGCCCCATTTACATCCTATTACATGCTGTTTAGTGATGTCATCAGGACAGAAGAATTCCATTTGTGTTTGCACACCAACCGCACACGTTGGTTCTTATGGAATGCTTTGTGAAGAGGAAAAGAACAGATAAGTAAATGTAAAACAAGCAGGCATCTCATGTGAGAGTGAGCAGTTTGGTGATCTGTTGTGATCCGAGCATTTTGATCTGCAGCTGATTCTGCTTTTCACTTCAAGCTGAGGATCCTCAGCTAGTGCAGCCGCTCACTTTCTCTCCTTACTTGTTCAACAACTCCCCTCACACACACACACACACACACACACACACACACCTGCTTGCATGTTGAGTGTGTGTGAGACACACTTTTGTCCGTTCAGCTGGTTGTGCGTTTTATTCTCTATGGTCTCCATGACATCGCTGACAGTACAACAACCGGCTCTGCAGGCCACAGCAAAGATACGCTGCACCATATGGAACATGTGGAACATACACACACAGACAGACGCAAAATGAAAAACACACTGTACAGAGACTGAGTAAAACTGGGCCTGAAAAACACTTTTTTAAAGGATCCATACTTATCGCTTTGTGGTTAACTCTCAGATTGCTTAGATTACCTGTATAATTTACCTACAGGAAGCATCATGTGTTTTACTCATGGCTACAATCAGCAAATTACAAGAAAAGCCATTACTGTGTGAGCCTTTGTGTGACTGAGTGTGCTGTCAGCAGCGGCTTGCTGCTCGTGTGATGAGAGGAATGTGAAAACACAAAAACCATCCACATTATCCACATTGTTCTTTGATTCACAGATGTAAAGTCCTATACAAAAAGGCTGTATAAATATAAGGTTGATGTTTTCTGGAAAATGCAGGGATTTCAGAATAACAACAATTAGAGTGTTCTGCTTTTACTTCAGTTATATTCATCTTTAACTGGATTAATAAGAAGTTTAATACGTCTGTTAAGGTTTTCCATTCTCATAAACCTGCAAGTAATCAGCAACAAAAAGACAAGTGTTATTCACCTTTACATATCAGAAAGAAGTGGTATATGTAAAAACGTTTGATACGAACGCGCACGCAAACACACCACATGCAAACACACACACACACACACAGACACACACACACACACACTTATGCACAATCGACATATATATACACATAAATCAAGTGTTTGCTCAGGAGGATGAAAGCCAAATGTCTGGAAACAACTTACATCTGCATCCCATTAAATACACTAATACCCCCCCCCCCCCCCCCNACCCCCAAACACAACAGTGAAGAGGTGGATGTGTGCACACAGGAAAGTTTCAGCAGGAGTTGTAAAGGAGGTTGTTTAGGGATTCAGTCTTTTTAAACAGTCTGGTGTGTGTGTGTGTGTGTGTGTGTCTGTGTGTGTGTGTTATTTCTGTGTCCCTCTTGTCTATTTATTTGAACCATCAATGTAACAGAATCCTTCACGGTCACGTGATACCTCCACTATTTGGGCTTTAAATTAATTTGGTGCATGAAGTCCCACAGAAGACAAACCATGACTAAAAACAAACAGCATGTTTCTGCTCAGCGGAACCAAACGCAGCAGAGAACCAGGATCCAATATCTGACTTGGTTCATACTGTGGGTCAGATTAAATCCCATAAAATTAGAAGGTTTTCTGCTCACAGCAAAAACTAGGTGAAGATAACACTGTACTGCTCCAATTTATTTTTTCAGCTGAAAGATGATAAATGAAGCAGGAAAGACTGTGTGCGTGTGTGTGTGTGTGTGTGTGTGTGTGTGTGTGTGTGGAGTGGGGGATGAGGGCCACTAAACGTCATGCCTAATTAATTCGGGCCTGACAGTCCCGGAAGCAAGGCTACTTCGCAACAAAAAATAAAAGTACAAAATAAAGACATTTAGCTGAAACAGAATCAATGACGTGATCAGAGTTTATCATCCAATAAATTCACACGTGTGTCGGGTTTAAACGTAACAGTTTGTCTCACTAAGCACATCTGTGGCAACGACATCTATGAGTCTTTAAGAGTTTTATTTTGATGCGCGTGAGCGGAAGTACTGCTTATGTTTCCTGGTTAACTTGACGTCGTGCGTAATTTAAACGCCAGCGCGCAGCGTGACGGCCACAGTGCGTGGACTTTAACCTGAGAAGCGGGATGGATGTGAAGCTGCTGCTGTTCGCGGCGCTGTGGCTGGCCACGTACGCGCCTCCGTCTCAAGGTATGNGTGAAGCTGCTGCTGTTCGCGGCGCTGTGGCTGGCCACGTACGCGCCTCCGTCTCAAGGTATGACACAGTAATGAAGTGCTTATTTTTCCGGTGTGTGTGTGATGGATATGGAAAGTCTAAGAGAAATCTTATTTATGTTTAAATCACTTTCTGACATTTATCCAGGCCGCCGCCAGACTGAAACTTTTATTAAAATATGCTATATATATATATGATTAAAAATAATAAGAAAAAATAAAATAAAATATGCCAAGCATTATTAAATAATTCAAATATGAAATATATTTGTGCAGCCATGTGAGCAGTCCAGATTTTAGTGAGAGTTTTTTTTTTTTTTTTTTCAAACTAAAGTGAAATCTTTTCACATGTTGCGCACTTTTAGCGTGTAGTTGTCAAGCAAATTACTTTTGGAAATATTGCAGAAATGCGTGTTTGAGCAGCTTTATTCTTTATTTATTATATCAGCCTGTTTGGTTCTGATGTTTGCAGCTTGGAGCCTGTTAGATGAAGCTGCCCATCTCTGCAGCATCAGCGTTTATTAGTGTATTTACGCTCTGCTTTGTTTCCATGTAAGTCCTGGCAGTTTTAGCAGCTATGAGACAAAAGGCTGTGGGGGACATGAGGCAGGGTGTCTCTGCTCAGAGGTGTCATCATCATCATCATCACACCTTCATCTCACCGTTTGCTGCTGTTATCAGTTCGCTTTTAGAACGTGTGACTGGAGGGAAACATCCATCTTACAGGAAAAAAGACTGTTTCTTCTCGTCTTTTTGTTTCTGAATTCAGAAATGAGGTCATTTCATGCTGGTTAAATATGCAACAACATGTAAAATTAGGATAAAATTCCATTTCTTTTTTCACTTTATTGACCCGTGGGAACATCCACCCGTGGCTTTCAGCAGCGTCTGTTGTATTAAAGGTTTTGTCGGGCTGAAAGTCCTCATATATTTCCTGTCGCATTCTGCACATAAAGAACTTCAAACTTTTCTGTAGCGGCCTGACAGAAGTGATGACTGATAAAAACACAAAAATAATAATAAAGGACGCGTTTTTAAGAGATTCCAACTAAATATCCTTAAATCTGCAAGTTGACCACTTATCCGCTCCATTGTCTGGCACTTGTAATTCTTATTCTTCTTTTTTTTTTTTTTTTTNTTTTTTTTTTTTTTTTCTGTCATATGATTTTATTGTTCTGCTTCTTAACGATCCACCTCTGCTAGTTGTAGTCCATTCTACTTCTATTTATTTGATCAGCTTCAACAATTTTATTTTGTGTTTTTTTTTTTTTTTTTTTTTTCAAGAGTGATGGGAGAGGCACATTTGTCATTGAATGCTTTGATATATTTAATATGGTGTGTGTGTGTGCGTGTGTGTGTGAAGATGTAGTAAAACCTTGGTACTAAAGTTGAAAGTTGTGAGGTGACTGTCCAGGCGTGCCTCATGCTGTCCTGTCTTCATGCTGCTGAAGATGCTTTTTTAGTATTTTGCCATTTGATGAAATTAAACATTTGATGGAAATTCACTGATGTTCTTCTTCATTTTATTGCTTTTGTATTCAGATTTCATCTACAAATCTGACATTACGAGTGCTCTTATCTCAGTACATTTGTAATGGCAAAATATATATTTTGATGGTTTGTCTTGTGTTAGTTGTTATAGTTTTCACCCCGTGATGATTTTTTAATAATCTCCCATATTATGTTCAGTAGGGTGTATGTTGCTGCGTACTCTGGTTTGTGTGGTGGTAAGCTCCCAGTTCCTCCAGGAGAAGTGTAACTAGTATGTGTGTGTGTTTTGCTGTATGTTGTATGTTTTGTGCTTGATGTTGGATTTGTCAGCAAAGCCCATCAGTCTGGTGGAGAGATGCTACTGCCGCTCTACCGTCAGCAGCCTGCCGCGGAGCTACATCAGAGAGCTCCGCTTCATCCACACGCCCAACTGTCCTTTCCAAGTGATGTGAGTACACACACACACGCACACGCACACGCACGCACACATTCATGCAGACACACACAGTTTCTCTCTCTAAAAAGGACTACATGAGACAGGTTTCCTCCTTGCTGGACATTTCTCACCATCAATCTCTGAGAGTTGACAGGCCAGAGAAAAGATCTGTGCAAGCATGTGAACTCACATCTCTCTCTCTCTCTCTCTCTCTCTCTCTCTCTCTCTCTCAATTCAATTCAATTTCAATTTTTTTCAATTCAAAGGCTTTATTGGCATGAAAGTTTCAAAAAAGAACAATTTTGCCAAAGCATCAGGGTACAAATTCATAAAACTCCTCTCTCTCTCTCTCTCTCTCTCTCTCTCTCTCTCTCTTTCTCTCTCTCTCACACACACACACACACACACACACAGGAAGAGTGCTTGATGTGAATGAAGCAGATTAAAGGTGGATGCAGGTTTGTTTGCAGCAGGAAAGCAGTAATTGTGGGTTTCTTTAAGTGGGTTTGCTGCTCATTTTTTTGTCAGGCAGCATTTCTCTCTCATTCTGAGCTCGTAGCCCGACCATCTGCAAACATCCGTGAGCACAAGCACGGTGCAGCTCCATCTAACAGTCAGGAAAAGACTTCAATCCAGAGAGTGTAGAAAAAGAGCTTGGCAGATCTTACCCATGCACGTTATTCAAAAAGAAACTGGTCTGGTGTCCTGCATAGAGGTTTATGATCCAGCCTCGACCATTCTGTAAATAACCGCTGGGTTTTTCTGGATTTAGAAAGCAGCCTATAGGCCACATATTGATGGATGAACTCTTCAGCCTCTTTCTACCCACATTTAATGATGAGTTCATTTAGTAGTGTAACACATGTTGCACATATAGTCTTGGGTTTTGTGAATATCTATGTATCAAACCGACCAATCAGTGATAAGCAGCATTTACTAAGAATTTGTCAAGAGTTTTCTCGTTTGGTGTTTTTACTTGTCTCTCTTAAAACTGTATTCCTGATGCCGCTGACTATGCTAAATACGCCTCCAATGTTTCTTGTGGCGTATTTGGCATGGCTGAATTCTTTTCCCTTTCCTTTTCCGACCAGTGCCAAGCTGAAGAGCAACAAAGAGGTGTGTGTGAACCCAGAGATCCGCTGGCTGCAGCAGTACCTGAAGAATGCCATCAACAAGTAAGAAGTCATTTACAGAGCTGTTATTGTAACTCTGGAGCAGCTGCACCGTGAAACCAGTTCCGTGATTTGCAGTATGTGATGTTTGCAAAACACAAACTCACAAAATGTGCATTTGAACACCAACCAGTAACATTGTATGAGTGACGGCTCTAATTACATGATTTTTTTTTTTTTGGGGATCTAGAAACCCATTTTGATACAGGCAACCAGCTATGGCACACTCATACTGTACATGTCATGTATATTCGGTTAATGACAGAATCCTCTTAATTCCAGCCATATGCTGCTTCCTCCTCCAGACAAAAGGCAGAGTACAGGTGTAAATGAACCATCTAATCATCGTTCATACAAGCCTGAGGTCTGATTTACACCAGAGATTCAATATGATGGAACTCTGATGGACTTCATAGGATTTTTGTTATTTGGCAGCATAAAAAATAATAATGCAACAAGTTATTACAATCTACATTCGTGTTCATTACATTTGAGATTAATGGCTAGAAGTCACTGCCATTATTTACTATAGGCTCATAGTAATCCTAGAATAACTCTATAGTATATCAAAGTTACTCTCATATGAAAACTGACCATTGTCACATCTGTGTAGCTGCTCAGCATTCTAAACGATCTGATCTTGCCATGAATTGTTCAGAAATCCAACATCAACCCAGCCGAGAAGAAGCTAATCAGGAAGACAAGAACATGAGTGAACGCTAAAATGCAGCAATGTTTGATGCACATCAGCAGAGCGACATCCATACCAGAGCAATTGTTATCCTGCACCAGGCTCAGACATGATATCAGTGCTGCCTGTCTAATCCACCCACTCCCACAGTCACTCCCACAGTCACTCCCACAGTCAGGATGTCTCAGGGAAGATTGTGGAGTCCTTGTCTTGCAGAGGTAAAGGTGTGAACCAGTCCTCTGCATAACAAAATGACCAATTTAGTGAGGAGACGGTAGTTATTTACTGTGTTTCCAGTGACACATACAGTCACAGAGCGAGAGGCACAAACATTCTAATGTGTAGAAACACACACCTTCCTGTGTAAGTCATGCTTTATGTTGCTCTTCAGCCAGGTAAAAAAAAAAAAAACCATGATTAATAGTTCTAGTTCAGGGTAGTTGGACCTGTTGTTTAGTCTTGAAGACGTTTTACCACAAATAGAAGTGACTGAGACACTGTGGCGAAACATATTCAAGAATAAACAAGCCAGTGTTTATTCTTATTCTTATTCTTATTCTTATTCTTATTCTTATTCTTATGCCATCTAGTATCCAAGGGCCGCCATGCCAGCCCTTCACAGACAACACAAGGATTCCAGCGCCATATCAATTCAATAGTTTTCCAACATTTAGCCTTCAGGCCTGCTAAAGTGCTTTTCCATAATAAAGTATACAGTATAATAAATAATAATAAGGTCTACAGTTAGTGTACGCCATGTGCAGCAGTATGCACACATACCTCTGCAGCTCCTCTTAAAGGGCACTGATAAACTGTCCAAACAGCGTAAAATCATCTGAAGTCAGCCTAAAGTTTGGTTTTTGATCAACAGTCATTTTCTCTAAAGTGACAGAAGCTGCTTTTATTTGAAAACTTTGGAACTCTTGGGATATTCAGAATCTAAGCCCCTTCTCAGTCTAACCTGGCATCAGGTCACGACTGAACAAGTTTCTGTTTATTAGGCAGAGTTAACAGCTTTATCCAGTACAAACTGTACAAATTTACTCTTTAGCAGTCATATCTGCTATTCGTTCGTGTTAGCGATGACAAAATCAGCTTAGAGTTGTTCTGTCTTTGTTGCAGTAAAGAGGGTTAGAAAAGGAGTCGTCACGTCTGATGCTGTGATGGTTCTGTAAAGCTTTGTTTTCCTTTGCGGACATCTAAGCAATTCTGCCTCCGCCCTCCAGAATGAAGAAATCCAAACAGATCAACTAGAAATCCTGCAGCGATCCACCCGAGCCGCCACTGAGGATTAGGAGCCGTCCTGGCAGATATGTAATGTGATGTGTGATTATCAGCACTGCCATGATCCGACAACTCAGCATCACGGCACCGATCCACCGCTCAGTCGCCGTCAGCAACATCACCACTCTCACTACTTATATACATACTAAACGCTATTAGCACAAATGCAATTATATCTTTGTGTATGTTTTTGTAACTATGATGTATGTACATTTTTGTTAATGGACCTCAACAGTAAAGACCTATTTTTGGAGTTTTTCTCATCCCTTTGGCCTCTCTGTCATTTAGGAATAAGGGCTGACCTCAGGTCAAAGCATTAATGTGGGAGTGTGTTCATCTCAACAAATGTCAGAACGAAGCAGACTCCTGTGAAACTGAAGAGACTTTTAATCATTAGATGAGCTATTAGAGTATGGTTTTATTATAAGTAATCCTTAACAATGGATCTACTTATCTTTATTCCAAATTGTACAAACAATAAAAAACAACGTATTGCGTCTTTCCTGAAGTTTAGTAATGAGCAGAACCACTGAGTTTTCCAGGTTGTTTCCAAGTTTCCAAGTTAATTGGAACAGTGGAATTTCAGCGAGTGCCAGGTACCCCAAGACTGAATATATGATGTAGAAACGGTCCTAGTAAAATAGCATTTAGAATGTTTTTTAGGATGCCAAAAAGCTGAAGTATTTCCTGAGCGTTGTGGCTGTGATTATCTGACCAACAGTGTTGCTTGTTTCATTCTTTGAGAAATGCTGAACATCTGGATCCCCAACCAATGAACACAAAGCCACCGGAATCATAAAACCGGCTTAGTAAACAGGGAAAAAGTCTTTTAAAAAAAGTCAAATAGTTAATCCTAACACATGAATGTTATGGATAACACTCAGTAACTGCCCTTGTGAACATAACATGCTATATACATGTTACGTATACAGGGAAAACTTTTACTGGCAACACTGGTATTAGAGAAAGTAATAATCTCTAAGCTAAGGACTACCTACAACCATCATACAGATATCAATGCACTTTATATTACTATGTTCATGTTACAATAAAAAAAATAACCTGTTGATCTAACCTGGTCATTAAATTCCTTAATTTGTCTTCTGTTTCCATTTTATTCAATGAAATCTGTCGCTGCATTGTCATGTATGAATTACAGTCTCCTTGTCACGTGTGAATTAATCTTATACAAATATTTTATTTTTGTACTCTTACACATTTATATATTATAATAAATCAAACATTTAATGAGTTAATTGTAATCTCGTCCAGTCCATATTTTATTGTACAGATTGTATTCAGCTGATCAGCAAAAGGAAATGTTAAAACTGCCCTGTCGCTGTTTTCTTATATTTTACAATGTTAAATATACACATTCCTGCACACTACTACTACTACTACTACTACTACTACTACTACTACTACTACTACTACTACACACACACACACACACACACACACAGAGCACACTGATTTGAATGTAACAGCTTATGAGTTCTTGCTCTGATGTTAAATAGTGAAAAGCGATGCTCTTCCTATAGATGATCCTCCAGCATGGATAGAAATGAACATATTATCACTCCGACATTTCCATCCTTATTTTTTGTCTGTTATTCCAAACTGGACAACAACGAAGTATTAAGTTTTTTGAGTAAATTTGGGACAAACACCTCACTTCATTTGCCTTTCCTCATTAAGCATCATCCATATGGAAGGTTGTACAGGTAAATACTGTAAGTATAATATGCCCTGTAATGAAAAGCAGCAAAGTTCATAACGTGTTCATGGATCGCTGCCAACATCCACCAGTTAAACTGTGGCTGCTGTGGTTGGTGCCAGAAACCATAAGGTGTAGAACATATAGTATGTTTAAAAAAAAAAAAAGAAAAAAGTGCACATTGTTTTTACTTGTATGTGGTAAATTAAAAAAAAAAACAAATTGAAAAAAAAAAAATCTCCTTTCAGTCAGAAAAGCTCAAACATTATTTGCAAAGCAAATGCAAAATCTGTCTCTCCAATATAAAACAGTCAATCCAAAAGAAGTTGTCTAGTGAGAAAATCTCCAAATCTATAAAAGCACATTCCTTGTGCACATGAATTTTTAACAAAGTGGAAATAGTTTTTTATAAATATATATATATATACTCCTTGATGTCTTTCTTGAATGTGTAACTGAATGTGTTTTGATGTGTACAGTCTTTTATGTAAAGTCTTTTATGTACAGGTGACAAACCAGGGATTAATAAACTTAATTTAATTTAACTTAACTTAACTTAACTTAACTTAACTTAACTTAACTTAGCTATTATCAAATAAAATATTAACAGGTTTATATGAGTCATGTTGGCCTTCAAGGCTTGCTGGGCTTAAGTAAACACACTGCAAATTAACTCAGCTAAAGCTTCAGCTTTTCACAAAGATCCTACAGCAGTGACTCAGACTTATAAAAGTAGATTTAAAAACAAACCCAGGAAGAATGCTGTCAAAAAAATATAATAATAATAATAATAATAATAATAATAATAATAATAATAATAATGAGCAGAATCAGCAGCTTATTGGCTACAGGCAGCACTCTACTGAGCATGCTCTGAGGCTCTGGAATGAACACATATGAAATTCATATTCAGTATTGCCTTCAAAACTCTATTGGGATTTAAAGTTCAACCACAATGGCAGACCAAGAGCTGACACCTTGACAGAAGAATAAAGATTTGTCAAAGAATGACACAGAAATAAGGCATGAATGGAGAATTTGTGCTCATCAGACTGACGTGTTCAGCTGTAAGGGCTCCCAGATGTGCAGCCAATCAAATTCCACTTTGTGGTTATTCATCATGGAACGCCTACAAATATTACATTTTATAGTGTGTGTGTGTGTGTGTGTGTGTGTGTGTGTGTGTGCATGTGTGAGATGGGATCAGAGAAAGCGACTCCAAATTTCCCAGGAAAGAGATCAGTTTTTAATAAAACCTGCAAGGTGGTAAAGTTAACCTAAGTCAGTTTTACTGCATGTGTGTCTGTGTTTGTGTATTATACACACACACACACACACACGTGTGTGATGTCACTTCCTAACTGTGTTAACAGACCATTAACTTTGCTTTAATTGTCTGATACCTGCAGCCATGCCAGCAGATCAGATTCAGATTTCAGATTTAGATTTATTTGTCATATGTATGTTAACACAGGGTCAATAGTACAATGAAATGTGTTTCACGAGAGAAATGGGTCAGCTCAGCAGTAAAAAGGAACAAAATAATAAGAGCACTTCTACAGAAGATTAAAAAAAATAATAATAAAAATAAGGTTGAGAATAAGTAAAGAATAAGAAAAACGATAATAGAAAAATGACAAAACGAGATAAGTATTAAAACAAAATATAACACTGTACTGTACAAATGGCAAAAAGAAAAATACACGAAGAAAAATATATAATACTATATACATTTGTAAAGGGATGTTATGTAGGGATAAAGTGACAAGTGGTATATTGTTATTGCACAGATGTGATAAAAAAAAGTATATGAAAGAAATATAACACTCTTATATACATACAGGGAAATATGTTCAATGAGGTAAGTAGCAGCAGTCAGGACAATAGTGCAAATTTTATGTAAACAGCAAACAGTAATAGTGCAAACAGTGGGTAATGACAGGTATGTGTAGTATGCGTGTTATGTATGTGTAGTGTGTGTGTTATGAGTGTTATGAGTTGAGGAGCCTGATGGCCTGGTGGTAAAAACTGTTGTTGAGTCTGGTGGTGCGTGCAGCCATGCTCCTGTATCGTCTGCCAGACGGTAGCAAGGAGAACAGTCTGTGTGCTGGGTGGCTGTGGTCCTTTAAGATGCTGTGTACCTTCTGCAGGCACCGCTGATGGAAAATGTCCTGAATGGCCGGGAGACGTTTGCCGATGATGTGCTGTGCCGCCTTCACCACTTTCTGTAGTGATTTGCGGCTTTGGGCAGAACAGTTCCCATACCAGACAGTGATGCAGCCCGTCAGCAGGCTCTCGATGGTGCACCTGTAGAAGTTAGTGAGGATGCTGGTGTTCATGCCAAACTTCCTCAGTCTTCTCAGCTGAATAGCTCAGAGTTTGGACCATCAGCAGACAGAGCACAGACTACAGTGGAGAAAACACCGCCACACAACAACCTCTACAAGGCAAATGTATATAACTCAATGAGCAACGACTACTAGTAACTTAGTAGTGATCAAACTGTGTGAACTGGTTGCACTGTAATGTTTTTTGTGCAGACAGATCTCATGTCCTTCAGTATCTTGTGGTAGAATATGTTTGCTTATTCACTGTTCTTTACATGCCTTTTGGTCTGCTTTCCCTACAGCAGTCATTTCTGTTCCCATACACATTACTTCCAATAAATTATATAAACTATATATATAATGGCTCAAAGTAAAATCAAAATGGAGGTTTTGGAGTTGACCAAGTCAAAGTCCTGACTTCCTGATTTGAGCCCCATTGAGATGCTGCAGGACCTTAAACAGGCTATCCATGCTCATAATAAATGAAATGATCATTTAAAAACTGTATTTCAGGTTGTTTTTGTCTTATATTAGATTTTGTTTAAAGATCTAACACAATTAAACATGAAAAATATGCAAAAATAGAAGAAATAATATATAGATGTAGATGAAGACATATATATAGCCATACCAAAGTGATAACAAACAAACTTTAAAAAGTGGGTAATGATCATGATGCCGGTTGTCTGTGGTAAGTTGCTATGCAGTAAGCAGTAACTTGAGATAGGACAATTTATAAAATAACAGCTGATGAAGGAAAACATCATTCTCCTTTGTGTCGTGGTGTTCTTCACCTCCACCTTGTCCATTATTTTCATAACGGACTATCATCTGGATTTTACATTCACTAAAAGTAAAGTTGCCATTTTCTGTTTGCATCCTTTCAGAGCAGAACGTACAATGTCTTCAGGACAGCGGGGGTGTGGCCTGCTGGGCCTGCTGACCTCTTTACCGCTGTGCTTTACAATAGAAGATACAAGAAAAAACAATGAAATAAACCTAGTCCACTGAATTATTTCATCTAAGTAGTGTTGATTGTTTTTACGTTAGACAACGGCCTAAAAATGAGAATTATAGAGTAATATATCATTCTGACTGCTGTCATTACATTCAATGTAAAAGATCTCACTATGTTCTCCTGCTTTTCCATTATGTTCCATTAACTGTCCATGAAAAAATACACTGTACTCCTGTGTGTGTGTGTGTGTGTGTAGGGCTACTGTTCTCTCTCAGCCAGAACTCCCTCTGCTTGTGTCTGCGTTATTTCCCGCCCTGTACCGGACCAGGCCACTGCTTTGGGCCACATGTGCATGTAAATCACAGTCCCCAAGGGAAACATTAGCACAGTTCTATATGTTCCCACATCAGATGACCCGTAGCACATTACTGTGCTACGTGTATATTCTTGTTCTGAAAAACCCCTAGTCGTGATTAGTAAATGACTCATTGATTGCTTGTTGGGGTTGTTGAGTGTTGTTAATTGCTTTAACACTGTCAATGACCTACTAGAACATTAACCGCAGTTATGAGAGGTTTATTCTACCAAATTTCCAGGAAAGAGTGTTGAAAGCAGCCGTCGTGCAGCATGGAATAACAGAGGTTTGTGTATCTGTTTGGGAATGAATGGGAGGCTAATAGAGGGGCCCTATGAACGGGTAAAATAGCCCTCCTGCAGCCACTCCACCTTTCATGTGCTAATATTGCAGAAGTTCTGAGCCCTGATTTAATCCGTCTTCTCACAGATGTTTGTACAAGAGAAAACACACATACACACACTCAGCATGGTCATAAGGACTTCTTTCCACACAGCACCCAGTATGGTCCAAATTCCCTCAATGTGATTCACTTTTCAAGCCCAAACTCAGAGCCTCCTTCTGAAGAAACATGTGAATTGTGGACAAAAGGAGCCACAGACCGAAGGGACAGTTGGAGGACTGTGTCCAGAGAAGCTGGAAGTCTTTCATTCATGCCATGTGTCTCCCCTCATCTCCATTTATTTCAGGATTATCAGCCATAACTAGGTGATAATATTCACTGACTGATGTAAGAAGGCTCCTCTGCATGTCTTCCTGTATGTCGATCATATAATACTCACAGAATCAGAGGTGTGTAGTAACACGTTCCATTTACTCTCTTACATTTACTTAAGTAACTTTTTTCACAAAATTGTACTTTATTGCAGGATACTTTTAACTCATACTTGAGTGTATTTGTGAAGAAAAATATACTCAAGTATTATGAGTTCCATGAGTTTTTCTTCATATATTTTTCTTCATACTTGAGTATGTTTATGAAGACAAATATATACTTTTACTCCATTATATTTGGTCGCACTCTTTGTGTTACTTTTTTATTTGTATTAACTGTGAGACATCGCTACAACGCAGTGAGTCTAAATTCTCCACTTTCTCCGCTGTAAGCAGCAGAATGTCCGACTGCTACTTTGGTTTGGTCCAATCACATTCAACATCCTGTCATCTCCATGACAACGATGGGTTGACATGGCATTGGGCTCATTGAGAGTTAATAGGTGGGCTGGCTGGTGGTCTTTGCTCTGCACAATATAATATTAAGAGTTAAGTAAACTTAAACTAAGCAAACAATTTTTTTCTTTCATCATTTTCTCAGCCCTTAGACGAAAAATGGATTCTAAAAGGAGAAAGGGTGGCTCATCCCTGGCATCATCGGCATTTTTCATCTGGCTGTAATACCCTTCTTTCTCTCTCTCTCTCTCTCTCTCTCTCTCTCTCTCTCTNAAAAAAAAAAAACATGGAACTTGAGGAAACATGTGGCGGTAAGCTACAACATTAGCTACTTAACTAGCTGCTGCTGCTAATGCTAACTCAATGCTAATGCTAACTTTCCTGTTCTATTCTGAGTAAATTCATGAAGCTAACCGAACTAACTGTCCAGAATTGTCATGATTTGTTATATGGTAAATATCTGATTTATTACTGTCTACTGTTTCTTTATATGNCCAGAATTGTCATGATTTGTTATATGGTAAATATCTGATTTATTACTGTCTACTGTTTCTTTATATGATATGATTTGGATTGTATTAGGAGCTACATATGGCTACTTTGCATTATTTTCCTCAGACAAGCACTTTATAGCTTGTTGATTATTCTAAAGAATAAGCTTGATCAAAGTTACTCACTACTCATGTAATCTTTTTATAGATACTTTCTTACTCTCATTATTATTTTGGTGACTACTCTTTTGCCTATACTGGAGTTACTAAAGTAACAATACTTTTACTTAGTACAGTTTCTGGCTACTCTACAGACCTCTGAATAGAACACCATGAAGGATGTGAGTACCAAAAGAAGAAAGACATGCTCATGTTCGTTGGAGATGAAACTGATATCATCTCCAGAAAGTGTTTTTTATCCGTGAGGTGGGTCAGTGTGAGGGACCTTTGTGTTGGCTGCTGTGTGACTCATGCTGTCCAGATGTGACAGACACGGAGGTCTGATGCCTAATACTGTTCACCAACATTGTTCATCCTCAAACAATTACATTTTCTACAAAAGAAAAGAATCTCTTCACCCACATTACATCTGTGAGATTTTTTTTTTTTTTTTTTTTTTTTTTTGGATGCAACTGATCCCCCACAAATATGTTGGATTGTCTTTATTTCATTAGGAGGTTAGCTGATACTTTGACATGTCTGTGCACTCTTCTATATAATTTAAACTAACATGACAAACCTACATTGTCCTGACAGTGTCACAAAGAAGGTTCAGGCAGATATTGAATTTCAAAAAGGATATTTTTTGGGTATCTGCAAATGTATCAGTTTATTGATACACAAGTATTCCATCTATCTGATATCACTATATAAGTACAAAACAGTACCCTGTCCTGCAAATTTGTATTTAAAGTACGTACCAGAAGGAAGACCTTGTTCCTGTAATGGTACATCTATGAGTAATGCACTATTGAGCACAAAGCACAATTGTTGAAAGATTTCTGAGTGTGTCATAGGATCATTTCTTCTGGATTGGAATAGCTCATCCCATTTTAGTTCCTGCTTTTACTCACTTCTGCATTCTATTAGTTCAACTAGTCTGTATAATGTTAAGCGTAAATGGGAGAGGAAGCTTGACAGCGAATACATGAAGGATGACTGGCAAGAGGCCTTTAACTGTGTCAGAACAAGGAGAAACCCAATATAAAATCCTTCACAGACTACATTTAACTTCAGAACAAGATGCTCCAAAGTTTCCCACATCTGTGTGTTAAATGTCACATGGAACAATAGAATGACTTTAATCATTTTTGGCATTGCAGATATACTTTACAGCTCTGGAACTGTGTAACTAATTACATTAGAAGCACATTTTAAAGAACCCTGAGCTCTTTGTGATGAATTTACCCTCTAAAGATGCATCATCCTCTTCAAACTAGAAATTACTGCTTCTTGCATAGAAATATATTCTTCTTAAATGGATAAAGGAAACTCCTCCACCCTGTGGAAAAGATAGATTAGATTAGATTAGATTAGATTAGATTAGATTAGATTAGATTAGATTAGATTAGATTAGATTAGAGTAGATTACATTAGATTAGATTAGATTATATTAGATTAGATTAGATTAGAGTAAATTAGATTAGATTAGATTAGATTAGATTAGATTATATTAGATTAGATTAGATTATCTGTTTCCTCATGAAAAAATAANATTAGATTAGATTAGATTAGATTATATTAGATTAGATTAGATTATCTGTTTCCTCATGAAAAAATAAGGGCTGTACTAAGGTAACAATCAATCATTCAAAAAATTGTGGAGGCCAGTTCAGGAGGCAGAGATTTATGGTGCAGTACTGAAAGGACAAACTGGAAAGGATCTTCAACGCAGAAGACTGGCAGCATTCATGTCAAAGACTTTCATGACCATTTATACGGCTAACGGTGGCTCAATGTGGGAAAGAGAAGGGTACTGCCTTTTTGTGTAGGTAGTGTTAGCTCTGTGTGTGTGTGTGTGTGTGTGTGCGTGCATGCAAAGGTCATAAAGTTGGCTCATTGTGCTCTCAACTTCATGGTGGATACATCTAAATAAGAAGATAAGTCAATTTTTGAAGCAGTATTTGTAGTAGCGAAGTCATACTTTGAACTGACAGGTTAGTCACATGATTATTACACAGGTTGTTTTCAACCCAGAAACCTAGCATCAGTAATGATTATCATGGGTCACGGTGCTGTAAGAACGGCACCGCTACATGACGTTTGCTAATTACGTTGTAATATAATCCAGAATTGAAACGCAGCAGAAATGGTTACAGATTGCACAGTCAGCGCTGATGATGATGCTGTCACCATCACAAACAAAAGAAGGACAGTTACTAAGTCAACAGGAGAAATGTGAATCATATTTTCTTTTTCATTTTCCTTCACACTTAGAACCTGAACATGTTTATGCAAAACTGAGCCAATACAAAAAAAAAAAACTCCTCGTTCCTGTGGGGAACAGTAGAGGCTCAGTGGGATCAGCAGTGTGACATCAAACCAAACATGAGCTCCCTCAGATTCCCTCTGACCTTCCACCCCACAACTCCATACACACAGTTCATAGTAAAAACCAATCAACCTAAGAAACCATGAAGTTACAGCCATGTGCACAGAGGGATATGCATAAAGACTATCGACCTTACCCTCTGCCTGCTTCATTTCTTTAATCCATCTGGCTGCCTTAATGAAGCCTTCCTGGAATTACACTATTGTAATCGGAGAACACAACCTCACAGACAAACCAGTTGTCTGTTGTAGTTTACATAAAATACATCAAAGAAAGAAGAACAAAGGCTTCCTAATACTCAGAATGAAAGGAATTCTCTGTCAATCTGGTATGAATTGTACGATCCATAAAGGAGATCTTCTAAGTTGGCCATTTTTGCCGGTATGAACACACATGAAATACAGTATGCTGTATGGCTACTGCAGATGCTGATTTAAGGAATAAACTAACTAATGTCACATCTGAAAAAGGCCAATTTATTCAAACCTAATTAAAAAAAAACATAATTTAAGCATAAAAGACCAAGTTGTTAAAGTTAATGAAACCTGTGTGCATGCTAATAAAGAAGCTGAACTTGACCACACTGCTGCAGAAGCTAAATGATTGACGGGGGAGACGAGACGGATCTGCCTCCAGCTCAGCTGCCGAGGAGCGTTTTCACCCAAGTACAGTTCAAAAAAAAAAAAAAAAAAAACGGTTAAAATGTTTGTAGCATGTTTGTAATGCATTTTTACACTGTTACAAAAAACTCAACAAAGCTGTATGAAAACATGCTGAAAAATAAGAACTCATAAAAGAAAAAAATCAGATGTGTCACCAGATGGAGCTTTGTTAACAGACTTAGAGCTGAAACATTTTACTGTAAGATTAATAACTAAAACAAGTAATGACTAAATACAACTAGTACTACACAACAGTGGCTTTTAATGCTTGTTTAGCCTTTTAATAACTATAAGCTCTAACAGCTAGTTATTTGTCTGAAGGTCGCTATGCCTGACTCACATGTGGTTTTAAGTCTAAGTGTAGTTAAATGTTTAACTTTCAAGCTTGAAGTGGTTCGTTAGCTCTTCCAAGAGTAAGATGGAGTAGAGAACAGGGGGGGTTGTCCTGAAAGAGGATGTGGATTTGATATCCACATATTGACAAGCATGAGCCTTGCTGGGGTATCCTCCAGCAGAGGTGCATTTATATGCTGACCCTCACCTCTGACCTCTGTGAGCTGGGGGTGAGTGAAGAGAATTTCCCCATATTTCCCCATTTGAGCACCGTCAAAATGGCTCAGGTTTAGCAAAACACAACACCTGTGTAAGCTCTTTACATACCATCATATAACTGTTGCATCCTGGTGCTGTGAGTGCTGGTGTCTCTCCAGCTGATTCACCGTACTTCTTCGCACACTCAAACTGTCACGTTCGTTTGAGGAGAGCTGTCCTCTTCTTGCTGTTCTCTTCCTTTGCAGCTGGAGAAGCCGCAGCATCTGATGAGAGCCTGCAGCTTTTGGCCTCATTCAGAGGCTCAGTAGCAAGAATAGCACAGCAAAGTCAAAGCAGAGCAGAAGGTTTGGGACCAGCTGAAGATCCTCCAGAGAAATATCTCATAATTGTCACAACACACAGAGGATTCTGCTTCTTAATCTACCGGCCGCTCAGAGAATATGTTCCTAACGTTACATTGTGTGGACATGGCTGAAAAGATGATGATGTAATCTAATACTTTTAAAGATCAAAATAAATATATCAAGTCAAGATATATCTGCAATCCCTCCAGTCCTTTCATCTGTCTGAATAAAGGCGGTTTCTCTGTCTACAGTAACTACCACCAGGCAGACAGAGATAGCAGTCTTTGCCAGATTCTCAAGGCCACTTAATGAAACAATCATGTCAATCTCCTTTCCTGACATGCAAACCCACGAACGCTCACAGGCCCCTCCCACCTTTACAGGTCTGTCATTTTCACGGCTGTCAACAAACCTCTCCGTTCTTTCTGCATGTATAGCAGTTTCATTTGGCCCTCTGACATTTATTTCTGCACTCGCTTTTGATGGTTCGCCCAGTAAACATTTGCTCATTTGAGCCACGGACCCCCTGCAGGTTTATATTGCTTGGATCATAGCTTCAAAGGTTAATATGAACATTCTACTGCCAACGTGTCACGAATGAAATTTCAAACACAGCACAGAAAAGAGAAAACTGTGGTTTATTTTTGTCACAACAAAAGCATCAAAATTGACCAAAGGCTTTTTGTGTTGAAACAAACTCCACTGACAGATTTTATAGCACGTATCTGTCATCATTTGTATCAGTGAGTATGAACTGATCAGACATGGCTGGCCATCAGGACGTCTTTACCAGGACGAGGTGCTGACATGGACTGCAAGCGAGCTTATCAAACTATTCACATGACTGTCCTTCAGAAAGTACCCCACGTCTTTAGCTGCAATAAGAGGAGAATTCTTGGAGGAAAACGCCATTGCATTCATGTTAAAGGACAGTGAAAATATTTAAACCTCAGCAAAAAAGAAGGACGTATGAGCAGCTGCATAATAACTCAAAGATGTAGGACAGATATGGAGTTTAGAAAGGCAGGGGAGGGAGGGGGAGAGAGAGAGAGNGAGAGAGAGAGAGAGAGAGAGAGAGAGAGAGAGAGCGCTATCCAGGGAAAATGTAAAAGGTAGTGATGGTATAAAAAACTTGAAAGCAGAGGGAGAGAAGGATAAAAGAAATAAGGTAATATAGCAAAGGAAAGAAAGGAATTAAAAAATAATTTCAATAGTGAAAAAATAATGAAATAAAATAGATAAATTGCTTCAAAGGCATACGTGCATGTGTGTGTGTGTGTGTGTAAGTCAG
>VXCM01003421.1:89901-109013 GCA_014773175.1 Lucifuga dentata
AATGCTGTAAAACACAAATAACACAATCAGATTCAACAGGCTTCTCCACAGATTCCAGCCACATAAAAATCCATTAGACTTACCAAAGCTGCTCATCATCTGAAGACAAAGTCCGCCCTCCTTTGTCAGTTAATCCATTTCTTCTCCTTCAGCCATTGTGTGTTAAAAAACAACAGGACTAAGTAAAAATCTAAACAAAAAATCTAAAGCACTACATCTAAAAATCTAAACGTCAAGAAAGAAAGTTTAAATAAACATTAATGCTCCGTTACGTGCTAGCTAGGTTTACTTGAGTTAGCTAAGCTAACCGGCTCTCTTCTTCTTATGATGAATTTCTGGCAGGCTGTTTAGCTGTTAGCATAATGCTGTACTCCGATGATGTAGGCCAAGGCCAGCTAGAAGGTCCTGGCATGTAAAAGAATACGCCCAACATGGCAAACTCAAAATCTAATTGGTTAAAGAATATGACAATCAACAACATCATCCCATTTGCTTGAATAGCAGAGGGGATTCACTTCACATTCTGAAGGCCTCAGGCTAGATTTTTTTACCCGGACACAGCACAGGTGGAAAATCTGATTGGATAAAAGCTCTAATTTATATGAGATGCACTGGAAGCGGCACAACTGAGGGAGAGAGTACCGTAGCATTGAAATGACGTTAATAATAAACTGATGGGAATGAGCTTTGTAAAATACATATAGCATTAATAAAATATATATTAAATTATAAAAACATAATTTGATGATTCTGACAATCTCTAGGCCAGCAGAGAAGGCCTTGCTGGCCCTGACTGCACACCACTGGGTTTTATAGGGTTTATAGGTGTTATAGGTGTTGTAGGTTTGACAGGTTTTATAGGTTTTACAGGTTTTATAGGTGTTATAGGGTTATAGGTGTTGTGGTTTTACAGGTTTTACAGGTTTTATAGGTTTTATGGGGTTTACAGGTTTTACAGGTTTTACAGGTTTTATAGGTTTTTCAGGTTTTACAGGTTTTATAGTTTTTATAGGGTTTACAGGTTTTATAGTTTTTATAGGGTTTACAGGTTTTATAGGTAAGCCCTGCAGCAGGAAAGGAGGTGAACAGAATCCGGCTCACATCATTTACACTGTGAAGGAACTAACAGAATACGACTGTGCCAACATTCTCAGACAGTTTTCTCAACACATTCTGTTTTCGGAACTGACAAACATCACGAGAAGGACGTTTGAGATCACAGAAGCACTCAGAATAGAACATCGGCGTTTCATTTCTCTGGCAGCCAAACAGTGTCAGTTTTACTAAAATAATATTTAGCAAACAACCGATGTTAGCACTGTTAAATCAGCGTTTTACTGGTAATCATCAGTAAGTGAAATAAAACCTAAGAACTAATGACATAGTGACGCTAATCACAGCTGTGATTCAGCTGCTACACGATACTGATCAATATTTGATCAATTATTAACTGGAAATGTTTAGCAAGAATAATAATAAATGACTCTAAACTGTAGAAAAATTAACACAAAAAAGTCACAATAATTTATAGATACATTAACATGTCATTAATGTAACTGATTATTCTATTTATCAACTTGGTCTAACTGACTAATTTATTGTATTAGAATGAATCATAACTGATAAATACTTGGCATACATACATTATTTATATACTTTATTTACCATTAACTATAAAACAGTAATTAACAAATCCTCATGTGGTTGTGATGTCATTCATTTCATCCAAAGTACTGCACTAACACCAGTGGTTGTTCTGTTACTGTATATTGTGGTATCTGGAATTATTATTTTGACAGTTTATCCTTTTCCAAATAGAAAAAAAATGGGATGAATATGCAGTTTTAATGATGACTGTGCTTACGTCCTGTTCCAGAATTAATTTGTATAAGAAATGAATGAGGTCATTGCTCCCATGTCACTTACTAATGTGTGTCTGTTGAAATGATTCCTCTTGTTGCTTCTGTGGAAACAGAGTTTCCCCTTTGTCCTGTCCCCAAGGTGCCAAAGGAACATTTTGATGACATTAGAACATTTTTTATTATGAATTATGCTGACCTTGCTGAGCGAGGCATCCCCAAACATTTCCTCTTCTCAATGTCAACACAAGCGCTGGCACTTTAACCACAGGAGCATCACTCATTCTTCAGTCTTGTGGACTGTAAACATGACCACATTCTTTAGAATCACTTTGTTTATGAAAATCATCAGGAAAATCAACACTCTGGTGTTTTTTTTATTTTTCCTGTTTTCCAATTTATCAAGTATTGCTGTCTTAAGCCTGGAATTCCCCTGCAAAGTTACTTTCAACAGGTCAACCCAAACCCGTGGTAAGATAACAAGACCCCCATTAACCAGCATCATAGCTCCCCCCAGGACAGTATTGAGTGAGGTAAATAAAAAGACAATAAAAAAGATGCCCTGTTACAGGAAACATAATAACCTGTGCTGACAGAGTGACAATAAAAACACAGCATGACCTTAAACTCTGAAGTACAGTCAAATGGTGGACGTGTACTGTGTCTGACATCAGAGTTCAGCTGTGATTAAAGATACCACAGAGACCTGAGCTAAATACAGAAAGCATCTAAAACGACATTAATCTTGATAAAGGCAAACAGTTACAGTTATTACACAACAATGAAACTTCAGGCTTACAGTATTTCATTATGATTAAACATTATGATTAACGACTGACAAATAGCATCCATATTAAGGATTCTATGTGGTATAATCAGTAAGAGATGCTGTAGTTGTAACTGTGTCTGTCACTTTTATACAGTGGGGGGGTCTGCCACCCACCATGTCCACTCAGCCATCAGTGACGCAGGAGGTGGAGAGAAGCTGAGGGAGGACGGTTAGGAAGGAAGAAGTGTTTTGGGTAAGAGGAGGAAGGGGAGATGGTTGGCAGAGGCAGGGAAAAGTATTTTCCATGGTTTGATCCCTTGTTTGTATTAAAGTGTGAATTGGCAATCCAGAGGATGTGGTTGAGGGAAGAGGACATGGAGAGACAACAATAAGACGGAGAAGAAAAGCAGGCATTTTATGGTTTACATATTTATTCATTCCCCTTCTCTCTCCTGTTCTGAAAGCTCTCTGCTGACCTGTAATATCTGAAGACATTTGTTTTTCCACACTAACACAACCCCTTTGCTGATTCCAAGGCCCAGAGCTCATATTGGATTGGAAAATATAGTGGCTAATAGAGTCTGGCTCTCTGGTACAGCTTTTCATCTATTCCAGATTCTGGCTTTTGTTTTCCCAGTAATACTCCTCATTTATCTGGATTTGTCTTTGGTGGATATATACATAAATCTGCTTTGCTTGTGTCATGAGCTCTCCTGGCAAAATGTGTTCAGGTGCCTCCAACAATACAACAAATGGTCACAGTTCCTCCAGCTAACTAATGTATATTTTATACAGTTATAAGGCACATAAAACATTCATGATAAAGTCTGATATGAAACATATTCACCAAGTTTCTATTTAAGCCAGGAGTTAGCTAACAGGCAGAGAAAGAACTATATATAAAAATGACAGAGAATATTCATTACCAAATTAGCAAGTCACTACTAAACAGAGACAATGGGATTCATTATTCTGCATATACAGTAGGTTTTGGGGATCACTGCAGATGTTTTATAACACAGATCTAGATTCTATCCTGGATCTGCCTCAAACTCAGATCAACTTTTCCTTGACACAAGTTACACCTATGAATAAAATTTTATCAAAATCTGTTACTTTTTGATAGGAAGAATTTGAGTCAAGGAAGAGTTGATTTGAACTTGATCCGGAATAGAATCTGGATCCAGGATTTTCTCCCACTTTAATATTTCAAGGGGCATTTGTTGATATTTTTGTCTGTTTCTCAAAAACTAAGATCTTAATTAAAAAAAAAAAAAAAAAAANAAAAAAAAAAAAAAAAAAATGCAGGCATGTGGTTCCTGATTAACTATCAGCAGGTGCAATTCAGCAGGAAAATATATAATCAGACAAGAATTGCATTTATGTTGTTTTTTCATATTAATAAGTCTAGAAACATGCAACTCAGCAGTGTGTATCAAAGACGATGCTGATTCTGCAGTATGAAACAGTTTTGACATATTTTTAACGGTTATGGATATAGATCCATACCACCACTGTAAAATGAATTTGTCTTTTTTTTAACATGTGATTTCACAGCAATATAAAAAAAACAAATACTGGCCAAAACAAAAAAAAAAGAAAAAAAAGAAAGAAAGAAAGAAAGAAAAAAGAAAAAGAAAGAAAAATCNCAAAACAAAAAAAAAAGAAAAAAAAGAAAGAAAGAAAGAAAGAAAAAAGAAAAAGAAAGAAAAATCTGAGAACTGTTAGGCCTTGGCAAGGTAGGAACTTTCTGCATGCCTTCTAGTCCTCCAAAGCACTTGGTTGTTTTATTATATGCTGCTTCCTGTACATGATATCTGAAAATACTTCTGAGACTACAATTATAAATTGAGCCTCAAAAGATGTCAGCATGTTTGATTTGGTGCATTAAAGAAATCTGTGAAAGCATAATGTTTCCCTGTGCATGTTTTCTTCATCAGAGCCTCGCTAAAAGAGGAGTAACATGGATGGAAGAATACAATGCATGTGAGTATATGTGAAAATCTGAGATCCAATTATTGTCAGGTTTAAATAAAACTTTGTTTTTATTCACATTGCATACCAACAACTGGCAGCATTCCTGTAAATGTGAAGAGAAATGCATTTTGTGTGCTGTTCAGGACTTCCTGTTATCATCCTGAGTGTAGCTCTGCGACATATCCTGTGGCTCTGATTGATTCCGGCTGCTGTGTGCGGTGCATGTGTTTAATCATACTGAGTGAGGACAAGGGCCAAGTTGTTGGGGATAAAGGCTAACTGTGGCAGAAGGGCAGGAGAAAAGTGCAAAGCTAACAATGATTTTGGCTAATATATGACTCCCAGGACAGATGGGGTCTTGGTCCCATTGACGCTGGGATAAGGGTCTCTGATCCTATCCTGGAGTAAATCAGCCATTCCAAACCTTGACAGTGGCAGCCTATCGTCCCCACGCCAACTCCATAGCCTGCTGTAAATCAGCTGAGTATCATACAGAAGGGGAGCCAGAAGGAGGGAGTGATGGATAAAGGGTTCTCTTGAGACGGAAAGCTCTCTGCCTCTTATTAATGCATATTTTGAGGTTTTTTGAGCAGACAACAGTCACTATTAGGCTGAATAAATCATGACATCTGACATTCTCTGAGCACAATAACTGTCAGTCAGCCTGTTTTTTCTTTTTGTCTCTAATAAGCTGAGAGATACAGGGTGACCCTGCTTGCCAGCTGGGTCCATTCTAAGTGGATCACGTATGTTCTCCTAATATCTGGTTGGGTCTTTGCTGCCCACTCCAGGTTTCTCCAACAGTCCAAAGACATTAGGTGAACTGCAAACTACAAACTGCTTCAATGTGTGAATATGAGTGTATGAATTTGTCTAACTCTGTTTGCCCAATGAGAGACTGGTGACCTGTCCAGGATCACCCGGTTGGACAGATATCATACCACTGAATCGACGTTATCAGCGACATTATCAGCCATACGAATGGGCTAGTAGGAGCCTACTTACTACACCTACTAGCAGGTTCAGCAGGCTGTTATTAGCGATTCCTATCATTCATCCAACTTGGCACACCCTCAGGAGCATGCACAGTTCGGTTTTGAAGACATCTGCGCCTGGAAGGAAGTTGGTAAGTTTGTTTGTCTTTGTCTTTATTACTATGCATCTGAACAGTTAGGGTTAAGGTTAGGGTTAGGGTTAGGATTACTCCTGAGGCTCCAAGTGTGCGCCCACCAGCCCACTGGACTAACGTTGATTCGATGGTTTCATATTTGTCTGACCGGGTGGCGCCAACTTGGATCAGTGATACAATCAGTGATAGCAATCGCTACTAACGGCCTGCTGAACCTACTAGTAGGTGTAGTAGACCCCTACTAGCCCATTTGTATGGCTGATAACGTCGCTGATAACGCCGATTCAGTGGTTTGATATTTGTCCAATCGGCTGCCAAGATGTACCCTACCCGTCCAGCACCGCGTGACCCTGCACAGGAAGAGCAGGCTTAGACAGTGAATGGATGATAACCTCAGGAGGACATTATGAGACGCTTATACTGCTACATGAAATCCTTTCAGAAAAGATTTGATAAACAAAAATATACATGATCTTCATTGTTTTAAAACTGTAATAAATGCTTCCTGTTCCCAGAACACCTTCAATATGTCCTTATTCACTGACAGGAAGAACTCGAGACTCTTGTCCTAACCCTTGTCACCCAGCTGAGTCCAGTCACATTCTCTGACTCTGCTTATGCAAATTTTAACCAAGACCTTCTGGGAAAATAGAAAATGAACTCACTTCACTTGATCCCACATGTCCTCTGCATTTGACCTGTCAAAAATACCAGGATGGGAAGAACATAGAGCATCCATGCAGAGTGGGCCGGTGTGGGGTTTGAAACAAAGACCTTCTTGCTGTGAGAACAGAAGTACTGCACCCCTGTATTTTAGTGTAAACTTTACTTTCTGAGTTAAAATACCACTCCAAACACAACCAAATGTATGTTTTAGTGTGTTAGAGTAAATACAACTGAAAAAAGCCAATAGTTGTTAATAGTGTTAAGTATAGGAAGACACTTTTGACATATTGTTAAGCTTTAAAGAAGAATACCAATATTTTTAGTAGAAATCAAAGAAGTTAAAGTTAAAGCATCTTCTTTGAAGTAGGGTCAGAGGTCAAATGGTTTTCACATGTTTTCACTGACTTGTAGAATATTGTAGTCATATTACTACTCTGACATCCACATTTAAAGGCTCATTTATACTTCATGCGAACTATGCGTACGCGCACTTAAAATGGCCGACGCGTTTTTAGCATCGGTTTGACGCGTCGTCTGTGCACGTCATCCAGAATTAACGCCACGCTCCTGACGTGGCAGTACCAACAGAAAACCACAGGGGGCAGTGTTGTGAACATTTGTCATGACGTGAGCAGCACATGCGGGACCCACAAGTAAATAAACAATGTTTATGGACTGCGGATAAAAATTAGCCTTCGTTTGGCTAAATCCCATGCATTTACAGCATGGCTATGTGTGATATTAATTAATGTAGATGGTCCCTGTAAAACTAAATAAACGAAGAGTGTATTATTACCTGTGCACGGATAACCGATGACAGACAGAGAAATGGCTGTAAGTTTTTGAGAAGCTGATCTGCTGTAGAAAAGCCGATCTCGTATTTATAAGCCAACCTCCTGATTTTTATTTATTTAATTTTTTTTTTAGATTTTTAAGGAAACCTGTATATTGTTCAATCAATTTATTTGTTTAGCAAATTATCTGTTTTTCTGGGTATTGTCATAGTATTCCTGTGCTTTCCTGAAAATCCTCGTACCGGTAAACATGATTTCAGCAGCTGATTACTGTAACTGACCAATCACAGCAGAGCTTACTGGCCGCTGCAAAATGTTGAGTCAGGAAATATCTCATTCTAAGATATGATTTCAACTATTTCCCAGATGAAGATGATTGGGTGAGTGCTCTTTATGTTTGTTCGTTGCTGTAAAGGCTTGTGTAGCTACTAGCTTAACCCTCCATGGCTGCTAAATTGTGTCTGTAGCAAGTCACGGCGCCTCACATCGCCGCCTGGCGGATAGAGCGTTAAGCCTCCAGATCAACGTTAACTACGGAGGTGAGTAACGCTCATGCGTTATTCACCTGCGTCATGAGCGCGCGCGTACGCGTAGTTAGCGTGAAGTATAAATGAGGCTTAAGTCTAAAGAATAGTTGAATATTCTGAATGAATACTCAACTAGTAAAACACCAATAAATGAATGTTGTTGTGTTTGGAGTGGTACTTTGGTAAAGTTTACACAAAAATACAGGGGAATGACGTACTTTTGGCCCTGTGCCACCATGTTGTCTTACTAGCTTCAGGTAACCTCCAATCATTGCATTTAGCTGCTAACACAGGAACTCTGGGGCTTCACTTGTTGCTTGAGGAGCCTTTTATTTTGGAAAACTCAACTTCATACTGTCAATATTACAGCAGTTATGCTAGTCTGACTCTGCCAGCATCAACACGCCCCACACACTGTGATGTCTCTCTTGCTCACACACACACACACACACACACACACACACACACACACACACACACACACACACGCACAGAGCACATAACAGTCTCTGAGTTCAGAATATGATATGGAACACCTCCAAAATTTATTTACTTCTTCGTCTCAACGTTAACAAGCTGTCTTCAAAATTTCACCCAAATCTGTCCATAACTTTTCAAGATATCGTGAAACACCGGTGATCACAAAGCCTCCTAGACAGAGATAATAAAGCTAAATAAAAGTTTAAAAGTTCTCCACCTTATATTGGAAATGCTAACTTCGCCACAGCAGTGCTACCTGATACCAGTAATCCCTGCTCTGAGTTTTCTACTAGCACGTTATTATGCCCATAAAGCTAATAGCACAGTGGTGCGTAAAGGTCCTCCAGTTATAGTTGTGTGTGTTCAGTGCACATTTCCCATGATGGTACACATGTTTCCGATTAGTGCGAGAGAACAAATGCAACAAACAATAGAGCTGTTCTAATGTTAGCTGTATCCCATAGCATCAGACCTATCTAGCACCACAGGGTAGTGGTACAAAGAAATGTGAAAAATCTGACTCTGAGTGTTGAAAGCCATGGAAAATCGGAGCTTACAACCAAGTAAGTCAGAGAATTTGAGTACAATTGTATGTGACATTTGAAAACATTTGAGTTATGAAAGCATATACACGAATACTACAGATCCAAACAATTAAAGACAAGCATGTGGGTAATGGTGTTGTCATTTTTAATTTATTTTGATTGTTGTGTTTTGTCTGATTGATTGAAGATTTTTATTAATTTAATAAGTTTATAAGTTTAATAGGTTTATTAATGAATAAATGTATTAAATGTTAAGAGAGGAGGACTGGACTGTCTTATGCATAAAACAGGTGGAACTCTGGGAGCTTGTGTCATTTTGAGTGGGACTTACAGAAACACACATAGTTCCACATTCAGACTCATGTGAAGTGCTTTAGATACACTTAGGTAGCTTATAGTTCAGTGAAATATTTTATTTGTGTCTTAATGAACTCTCTCATGTAAAATGAAACTCTGAAAAGTGAAATAAACCTGAATTGTAGAGCACAGGTTTCCCTTTTCCAGTCTGTTATGAGGAGTCATAAGTACACAAGTATGAGCAGTTCAGGCTAAAGAGGAATTTCTTCATGTCATTAATTTGAATATTTTTAGAGATGGATGGTGTTGAGGTAAAACTGGCCAGAAAAACAAAAAACAAAGGAGAAAGCAAGATGAGACAAAAGTTGCCCTTGGCTTGGCTTGGCTTGGTAGTTGCCCTTGGCTTGGCATGCTTGACATAATTTGGCGCTTGGGGAAAACTAGTTGGGGAACCCTGATATACAGTATATATATATATATATATATGTACATATATAGAGAGAGATGATAGATAGATTATTATTATTATCATGATTATTATTATTATTATTATTATTATTAAAACTCCTGTAGATAATGCTATGCCTTCTTAAAATTCTGTAACAACATTTTGGGGAGGCCTTGTCCCAAACTGTAAAGTCAGCAGCGTAGCGTGTTCCTCTGGCTGCCAGCGTATGTCACCAAAACAGCCCTGAGCCCATTGTTGTGGTCTGCATCTATCATGGGCTGGAGTCCTGGAAGCCATGTCTACCTCAAGACTATATTTATCACTGAAGAGACACACATGCAAACATGCAGACTTACACCAAAGCACAAACGCACACGTGTAAATATGCCCATGTGTAATGTAGTGTATACGGAGCCCACATAGTGGTTCTGACAGTTTTTGTTTAACCTGTCACTGTAAGCATCCAGGCCTTGTCCTGATTCTCTCTGTTGTGGTGTAATCTAGCTGTTTTTGAGGTCTCCTAAACACACATCTCTGCATGAACAGACGGGATGTGGTGCACTGGTGCCAGGCTGTATGCAAATGTTTCCATGTGCACTCTGTAAATTACTTTAAAGCCTTTTTGTGTTGAGATTAAACAAAATAAGTTATTTGTTATTATTTTATTTGTATCTTTTTGCTCAATAAGCCAGATAGTTCACCCCAAAAACGTGAGTTTCATCAAGAGAGCACACGAATGTCCAGCCGGCGTGTATTTATGTGTGCAGAAACATGCAGCACATAAACACAAACACACACCTGCTGTTCAGCATAATCATGAGCAGATATGAACTGCAGCATGGCAGCAAACTGATCACTCTGATCAGAACGGAACCTTCATAGTAACCACACACACACACACACACACACACACACACACACACACACACACGTACTAACTGTGATGGCAATGAAATCACTGCACACAGAAGATTTAATTTATGCGCCACCTGTGGAAGCATTACTACAGTATCTTGGGTTTTTTTTTTTTTCATTTGTCATTCATGCTTATAAGGCAGCCATAACTTCCTGTAAAGTTGAACCATAACTTTACAGGAAGTCTCAAAAGCAATCCTACTAACCTCAGAGATGTCCTGTTAATTCAAACCTCTTACCTTCTGTCTTTAGACTTTTCTTCACTTGTTCTGCTGCCAAGATACGCTGCAGCACACAGCAGCAGCCTACTGCACTTTTCCCTTTATATACCCTGTGTATTTGCATACCAATGCATGCAAAGATACTATATTCATCACATCAATGAAAGCATGCACACACACGCTCAGTTTATTAATTAACTTCTTTACAATTATGATCTGCAGATACAGACAGCTAAGATACTTACTGTTCCTCTCCAAAATCTCTCCAGTAGTCTTAATTTAATGGCTCATCTAAGGTTTTTCTTTGTTTTCAGTTTTTAAGGGAGTTTCTTCTTGTTTTTATTTAGCCAATAAACTTGTTCTGGGAAGTGGTCACTTCTCACCTGCCTGTAATTATTCAGTTATGCTGCAGCAGTGATGGGGAGTGTGGGGTAGAGAGGACAGGTAGATTAAGTGGAAGGTGTTTTTTGCCTCTCAACAGTTAAACAGGAGTGTCTAGCAGAACGACAAACCAGCATTCAAACTCTGCATGCTCCCAATATCAATAACGTGCAGTTATTCTCCATTTTATTATCCTCTCCTCCTGTTTGTTAATAGCTTCTTCGCTGTTTAAAGTGCTTTATTTAGACAGGAAGATGGATGGAGGAAGATTAGAGTTTGCATTCCTTTGTACCATATGAATGTATCCCTCTACCTCCCACCACGATAGGCAGTTTGATAGTTTGAGTTACATTGACTCATTTTCTGTATGGCTTTACAGCAGCTACACAGAAAAAAAAACTAAATAGTCTGTTACCTGTAGAGTTCAGCACTGCAAGTCTCCTGTTAATTAGACTACAACATATGCTTAATTCAAAGAAGTATTGTTGTTTTGTGACTTTCCTTTTTGATTACACTTTTTTGGGGGGGTTCAGATCCTCCCCAGTTCCTCTGNTTGTGACTTTCCTTTTTGATTACACTTTTTTGGGGGGGTTCAGATCCTCCCCAGTTCCTCTGTGTGTGAATTTGGATGAAAAGCATTTACGCAGGGAAATTACTGCAATGTGGAGAGAATTTTTTAAAATAATGTTCTTCATTTACTGCTGCAACACACTGACAACAAACTTCTTCTACAGGCAAAAAACAAAAAAAAAAAATGTGGCATTGTTCATAGCTGCAACATCTGTGAAGTTTAAACACGACACGATGACTGCAACAATGACAGATGAGACAGAGATGGATGACTCATACAAAGCAAGGCAGCACCACACTAGGACGCAAGAACATAACTACCTTACATAATTATATAATGATATGTAACATATAGAACAACTGTCATCATAACCATTTTTACATGTTACAGAGTGAAGATGTTAATTTCATTATAAATACAAATATCAGCGTCTTCAACATATGGATGAATGTTGATAAAGTTGAGGTTGATGAAGTCATGTACAGTAAGCTGACTGCAGCACGCACACACACATCTCTCTGTCTGTTGTCCTGCCCCCCGTTCTCTTTTAATGAAAATGGCTAAATGTCAAAATGCTGTCCTGTGGTCCAATCAATTCTCACCGCCTTCATGGTATCATTTCTTTCCTGACAGAAGTGGTTATGTGGCGCCATCTGCAGGCTGCAGCGTGTATCCAGCAGAGGGCGCTCTCTGACAACTGAACCATTTACCAACGAGCTCACCGTCTTCTCTGGCACCGGAAAACAGGAAGCTTCATTACCATTATATCATTAAGGAAGACTGTGTAACAGGACATTTTGTAAGTCATTTCTGTCATTGTCATTTCGGTATTCAGTGTAATTGACTGTAATTCATCAAGGAAACACTGATAATATGCTGCTGTTTGCTGCAGAATCGAACCCGACCTGTAGACGGACAGTTGATGCTTGTTCGGCTCCCTATTAGCTTAGCAGGTTAGCCTAGCCACGTAAACAATGGACGACTGAAGACGACTTTAGTGATTCTAACTCAGCTCGTTTCTGTCAGCTCAAAGTAAAGATATGACGAACTACCTCCTGCTGTGTCACTTTAGGTTAGCAAAAAATATCCGCCACTTAGTCTGCTCAGCTGAATCCTGAGCACTTATAAAGTAATTGCCGAAGGGAAGTTAACTATGAAGGTGTTGTGCTGAAATTTGCATCCCTGCAGAGTATTTCATCCCCACTCGCGGACAACAGATCATACATGTAATCCAAGACAGTATTTATTCATTTGAATAACTTTTATCAAACAGTGATGAGGCACTTAGAGGCAACAACAATAATACCTACAGTAGGTGTACTGGGCAGCAGAGATTCAGTCCTCCGTTATTATTTATTTGTTATTTCTGCTGGAAAAAAGCCTCCCCTCCTTTCAGGGACCTGAGGAGGCTCACATTCACCAAACTCACTCTGTCACATCCAAACAGCCCCAGATGTGAGCCCTGAACCTGATTTCATTCCTTTATCTTCAGAAAGTTATTTAGTGGGGATGCAGATTTCAGCACAACACCAACACATTAAATGATGTTAAACTGGGCACTCATTAGCCAGTTAAACATCAGATGTTGTGACAGCACTGACAGGCCGATTCACTGACAAGCCGATTCACTGTGGTGTGAAGTAGGGATGCTGCAGGTCTTCCTGCCGCCTGTCAGACTTCACATCAGCACTGCTGCCAGGAGTCCGCACAGATAACCTGATAACTCAACCATGTGCAACATCAGTCTGTACTGAACTGTGCAATATCAATATTTCCTACGTGCTAATGTGAATTCAACAAATTCAGCCTGTGGACTTATTATGCTTTGCTTACTTATTTTATTTTGTCTCATTTTATTTTGACTTATTATATTTTGCCTGTTGTTGCCTTAATTATCCATTATCCCCTTTGCTGCTGTAATACTGCCGTTTCCTCACTGTGGGAATAATAAAGGATTATCTTATCTTATCTTATCTTATCTTATCTTATCTTATTGTGTAGGTAGTGGTTATGTAGAGGCAGCATACAATTAGTAGCTACATTTAGTAAGACATTTATATTTTATCAAGGTGCGGTTATGATTTGGGGGTTAGGATGACATAAAGTACTGCAGCCATATCATCTCATTGACATGATTTACTGACACGTGTTCTAGCTGTTCATCATGCCAGTCGATGGTTCAGAGGACCAGGTGCCCTCCTCACATGGCAGGACAGCCAGTGCGGCTCTTACCCTGGGAGTATCAGAGGAGGAAGGGACCACCGGAGGCTCAGCAGTTTGCTCTTTGAATGAAAACACTGAGGGGTCTGAGGCTGCCACAGCCTGTTCTACCAGCACTGGACCTGGAGGGGGCAGCAGTGGTGAGCTACACAACATTGTGATTAGAAGAGTGGACGTAGATCACAAAATGGATTTGATCTCTCAAACTGACTCAGCAAAAACATTTCACAAATCAAAAGCTCTTCACTGATCTGAGAATTGTCTTTTTTGTATTGTCATTATTGCTTGTTTAGGTGGGCAGAGGCCTGGAGCTTTGCTGCAGATTAACCGGCAGCGTATCCAAGCAGCATCTGCCAGTTCTGGAGCTGCTGAACTGCAGGGCCTCGGCGTGGCTGTGTATGACCAGGACGTTCTTGAGCAAGGTGTTCTGCAACAAGTGGATGAGGTAATCCAGGAGGCCAGCCAGGCTGCTGCCAAAGCTGAGGCTGAGAAGGAGTACCACTCTGTGCTGGACGATGTCAGGTAAAGGAGATCTGAAGTGGCGTCTACTAGTTGGACAGACTGTGCAATACTTGGAAGGTCTGAATTTTCTTCTTGGCAAGTTCTTTTGGGTTGTGTTGGAGCATCCATGCCATTATCTGCTCAATCATAAATTGAGTTTATAGTAGTGCAATTTGAATCATCATGAATTTATATTTGAGTTCAACAGAACACAGTGTTTTCCACAGTTTGAAAATTTACTTGTGGTGGTGGGCAGGCATGCCGTGTATCCAAGACCGCTTCCCCTGACACAATCCCATTCTATTCTCTCAAATAGAAATATACATATACAAAAACAGAGATATACATGTTGCGGTTCATCTTCTTGCTGTGTGTGCGCTTGTCAGTGCGTGTGACAGCAGTGTCAGCAGTTGTATTTTTTTCTGGGCTGGGTCGTCCCGCGATACCTGGGCGGGTCTTCATTTACCTGGGTGGTCCACCCAAGTAAAGCCTATGTATGGGAAACACTGGAATATTAAAAGCTGATTTATGCTGATGATATTACCCTGAAAGTGCGTATTTTTATCAGATTTGTTTGACCAGTGAGGTTGCGACCATCAGCATTTGTTTGCTTGTTTGCGAGCACAATATCTCAACAAGTAGATTTGGCTGAAATTTGGGTGACAAATGCTGAGGCCGAGAGGAAGAAGTAATGAAACGTTGAAGGTGATCAAGATCATATTCTGGATACAGGATCCAGAAGAAGTTTTTAGCCTATAAACGGCTGCTCAAAAGCAATACGTATGTGCGCGTGCTCACCCTCAAAGGGAAAATGTGCAGATCTCCTGGTACTTCTACTTCCTATAAAGTCCTTGGCAGAGGCCTGTGTTCTTCTTTTTGCCTTCCTTCCAACAAAATCAATGTCTAGGGCCATATTGTGTTTTTGCATGTTTGAGCCCAATATATACAACATACAGTATGCTACGTTACTGACAGCCATTTCCCAAATTATACAGCTGGAGCAGTAAATGTTAGAAGAATTGTTTTCCTACCTTCCAGACTGCCGTTGGTTTCAGTTCATTACAGTACGACATAAAAATCAACTTGTAGAGACTTGAAACGTGCTCAAGTTGAGTAATCCATCACAGTAAAATATTTATTGTTGAAGTAACTTTATTTAGCCCAGAGATGCATGGAAGAAAATGTTTGTCTCCGCCAGGGAATATACATAAGAAGATGGTTTTTACAGAGAAGTTAAAAACAACTCTCCCTTCTACCTTCAGACATGTGTGAGCAGGTGAAACATTTAATATTTAAGGTACGTGCATCACCTGAACAGGCTTAAACTGGAGTTAGTCCCCGGTCGCTGCACACTGCTCCTCAGGGACGGGTTAAACGCGAATGACAATAAAGATACCTTTAGAACATTTAATTTGAATGATTAGGGGATTTGGCAAGGTAACAGGAAAACTAAAAATCTTTGGAAAATGATTGTCAGTAGCATATTTATTGAGTTTACCCAGGCAAAATCACTAGTATGGTCATGATCTAGTACATTTAACTAGATCAAGAAAATAAAAATGGCAACTAAATAACCAAGAAATAACACGCACATGAGAGAGAGTTGAAAAAGTATTCACATTCACACCCTTCATTTTTTATGTATATACTTCAAAATGGATTTAATAAGATGTTTAAAATGAAACATTTCCCCAGTTTCCACAACACAATACTCTAAATTAACAAAAGAAAAACAGGCTTGTCGAAGACTTCTCACCATTAGCTAGTAGAAATTGAGTTCAGGTAGATTTCCACTGATCATCCTTTTCTCAAGCCACTCTTCGCATCGCGTTTTTTTTTTTTTTTTNTTTTTTTTTTTTTTTTCTTTCTTTCTTTCTTTTTTCAAGACACTTGATTTAGGTGTGATTACCAACTCTAAATGTATTTGTTTCAGGTCTGTTACAGCAGCTCTTAGAAACATCAGCAAGATTATGGAGCAGCTGTCTCCTTATGCCACCTCCAGCAAAGACATCAGCAGGAAGCTTGAATCTGTCAAACGACAGAAGGAAACTAAGGTAAAATACTGTACATGACCAGTGAAGTCCTACTGGATTCATTGTCATTTTCATTCTTTATCTGTGTTTAAGAAGTTAGTTTGTGATATTATCTCTCAAAGTATAAATCATCGAGCTTGATCATATTTTTGAGGTGTCACATTATTTTATGCCACATTTGATGGCTGATGATAATGATCAATTTGCATGTCCCCTCTCAAAGGAAATGTACATACTATACTATAACGTATGTTCAATCAGGGATGTCATAAACATGAAGAGCACTCAGAACTAGCATATTTGTCAAAAAATAACATCTCAGAAATCAATAAACAAACAAGTCACAGGCAAACGGAGTTAAAATACTTGTTTTACTGGAGCAAATTATTTGAATACAAGTCCATCCCTCTGTCATTGAGACAAATAAATACAGAGCCGAAGCTGAGCCTCACAGTAACAACAATCTGCGTAGATTTTTTTCATACGTCTGTGATCAGAACAACGTTTCCTGTACAGTGGAAACAGCTTTCTCAATGATTTATGCACCAAATTAAACAGATGTAGAATTTGCATCCAATTCTTCATCAAGTCTGTCATTTCAATCAACATGTCTGTAAAATAAAGACATGATATTTGTTTTGGAATTAAAAGCAGTCAGTGAGTGATCATGCAAAACTCAGCTGACATGTTTTTCACAATCACAGCTATCCAAATTTTACAAGTAAAAACACTTCTTCTAAATGACTCATTTTTTTAAAAAATGAATAATCTTGAAGATTATAGAAAAATATGTTTGTGATCATTTTATTCACATAATTTGACTTTCAAAACTAGCTTTTACACCACACTGACTGTACTTTATACATGTTAAATCAGTATTATAGTAGATGGTATTGATGATCAGAACCTTTTAATCTCAGGAAAAACAGCTGAAGAAACTCCGAGCCAAACAGAGGAGATTACAGGCCGTTCTGGGAGGAGAGGACAGCCAGAGGGTTGAAGTGGAGCTTTTGGCAGAGGACAATGAGGAGGAAGGTGAGAGATCAGGAGTTGTATATCTGGCAGTTGTGTCTGTATTTGAACTTTTCCAGACTCTTCTCGCTCAGCGGCATCCGTATTCTGCACATTAAGGCTTTTAAATAGCTGTTAGTTCCGACCACGCTCCAGTCTTGTCAAAGAAGGCGTGTCAAACATTATCCAAGAATTTTTAATTGTAAATGAAAAGCTGCAAAGTGTTGGTAGCAGTTCCAGCTGTGACCAGAGTATATTTCTGTGCTAATGATGCAGGCAAAAGATTCAGTAAAATAAAGGAGAAGTGTTCTTGTACTTTGCTACTTAAGGGGATTCCACCACTGACACAACAGCGTATCTCAAAGGCTGTTGAAAAAATTTATTTTCATTATTCCTTCTTGTATATTATTAATCATTTACTTGTTTTCCTGTTTTGTGCGTACGTTTAGTGTGGATTCCACGCACAGTTTTATAAATGAGGTCCCTGGTCTGTTACAGCGCTGCATGCTGTGTGTGTTTTAACAGAAGCTGGTCCGTCTACACTGGGCAGCATGCTTATGCCGGCTCAGGAGACAGAATGGGAGGAGCTTATCCGGAAAGGTCACATGACTCCATTTGGAACACGGATTCCTCAGGAGAAGGAGAAAAAGAAGGAGCCTAGAAAAGTGATGCTTGTTGAAAACTCAGCTTTTGACCTTTACTTAGCTGACCAGGCTAAGTTAGCCACTGAAAGAAAGAGGGCCCCTCTTTTAAAGAGGAAGAGGATTCTGAGCCGTGATGGGGGAGTGAAGAGAAAAAACAACAGAACTGTTGACTCCTCAAAGGACAAGAAGCTGCGGAAGCGCATGCAGAAGCTCCAGGTAACTGCCCTGAAGGCTCATCCAAAGGCTCGGCCCAAGGCTGAGCCACAAGCCCCAAAGAGAAAGAAAAGGTGTCACACTGAGGAAGAGGAGTCAGGCAGTGAGGTGTCAGAGTACTCACCTAGTGATGAATGCATAGATCTTGACCAAGAGGAAAGAGAAGCCATGGAGGAAGGCTCTGGGGACGAGGAAGATGATGAGTATGAGCTCAAAGCATACAAGAGAAAGACTGAAGGGAAAGGGAGGAAGAAGATGAAGACAAGGGATGAGAGTAATGAAGAATACTACCCTGACAGTTCAGAAGAAGAGGAGGATGAGAAAAGTAGTAAAGACAGAAAATGCAAAGATGATGGACACGTGGAGTTCTACAGACAGAGAATAAGGTACTTTATTTGTTTATATTAGCAATATTTCCTTTCATCTCAAAAGAATCCTGACACGACCACAAATGACATTCTCAGAAAAACTCCAGTTTAGGCCGTCAGCCTCTCACCGCATCCGAAATGACAAACGCAGCAAATGTGTTGCAGCGTAGTTTCTGGCTGCGTACCGGAGGAGCGGTAATCCCAGATGAGATTGGCAGCTGTTTCTTGACTAAGCACATTCACTGCCTGCTCTTCTCTCTCTCTCTTCTCACACTGGCCTAATTATCCTTCTGCACATGGATTTCCATGCTCACTCACTATAATTTTCAAATTAATGGAAGAGCAGCCCTAATGAGATCTCACATTTATAGCTGCCAAAGAAAACGTGTTGGCATGTGTCCTTTTTCCACACTGCAGTGATTGAATGTCAATTCAACAGCATTGACATGGCATGGCCAGTGAGGCTGCTTTTTATGAGGAATGGTATTATTAGAGGGGTGGCATCAGTAGTGGTGGTGATGGTGGAGGAGCGGGGGGTGGGGG
>VXCM01003421.1:114763-125706 GCA_014773175.1 Lucifuga dentata
CCCCGGATCACCATCATTTCCCACCCCCAGGACCCGACCCGAGCTTTTCCTCTCATTTGGTAATAACAACGGAAAACAATTTTCTAATTTTGATTTATTTTTAAACGTAACCCTTTACAACCATAGCAGCCTGGCACTGGGCCCAGCACTTCCGTTGTAGCGTTTGCAGTGTTTTATAATCACCATTTCTTAATAAAATTGAGATATATGAATATCTATGGAAAGCTTAGATTCTCCCAAACAAAATGAGCCCAAGCATGACATTTTATGACCACGCAATTCCAAGACAAATGTAACTAAAGCACAAGATAGCCTCCGAGCTAAAACCTAGCTTCGCTGCTTCTCGATGATGTAACTTCCAAGGGCAGTCTAGATTTTAAAATCGCCCTCTGTGATTGGATAGCAGACTAGCAGAGAATTTGATTGATGGGTCAGTGGTCCTATCAGCTTTTACGTAGCCATGGCAACAGGCATGCGTTCCCCATGTGTAATATGTGCGTAATATTCCACTGACAGACCGGAGACCATGTGCTTGTCCCTACGTAGTGTTCACGATGTTTTATAATCGCCATTTCTTAATAAAATGGAGATATACGAATATCTACGAAAAGCTTAGCTTCTCCTGAACAAAATGAGCCCCAAGCGTGACATTTTATGACCATGCAATCCTGAGATAAGAGCAACTAAAATACAAGATTTTTTTTTTTTTTTTTTTTTGAGAAGTCATCTGAGGGCCGCATTTGGCCTGCGGGCCACCAGTTGGGGATCCCTGGTTTATGTGATTGGATGCGACTGCATGTGCCACATCTAAGGATAAGTTGATGAATGTTCATTGTCCTTGTCAGGTGAAGTCAACTAATAAAGTCCCAGTAAAGTAAAAGGAGTAGGTATTCATTAAAATGGATGCTCTCTGGTCTGTCCTCACCGCTGATGCTGGTTGACTCGCCAGTTCGCTTTAGCTCATTAAGTCAGTCCCTCAAGACGGCTGCGGCTCCAAAAACACATCGCTCACACCCTCTTCTTCATCAAGCGGCTTTAAAGGAGATAGTCGCTGCTTAATACACACTTTTATATTTCCGTCTGTGTGTGTATTCAGTGCAATTCAGTAAATGTGCAATATTCTCTGCTGCGTAAGGTCATAACTTACACAAGATCTCAGAAGATTTTTAGATACATATATTTTTTAGACTTTTTATCGACATATTTACCGTTAGAGAAATTTTGACCTCCTTGTTTGATTGTGGTTGGACACTTTTATTTTGTTTGTTTATGTGTGAATGCACCATCAAAAGGATTGTTACAGATTTTGTTGTATTCGTGCATTGACAGTAAAGTCATTGCGATCCTGTGCGTGTAGGTTCTGTTTTGCAGGTTAACAGGGGAACAGCGGCAGGTGTATCAGGGTTTCCTGGATTCCAAAGAGGTGTACCAGATCCTAAACGGCGACATGCAGGTACGCCTCACTTTCAGAGCGTTCCCTGCATTTGTTTTATGTTTATTCCATTTAGGCTCTTTATGTTGACCTATGCTGCATAACAAGGACAAGGAGGGCAAACCTCTCAGTCGCAGAGAAGACTTCCAAGAACTACAGAAGCTTTATTCATTATTTAACACACTAAGTGATGAATTTTTAGTCGCCTTTCTCATTCAGAGGCATTCATGTTCAATTTAAATGCACCTTTTTCTCTTGTATGCTTAAGAGTTCAACACTTTGAAATGCTATCCGTGACATTTTGTAGGGTTTACCATATAAATATTGTTATACGCTTAATAGCTTGACTTGAATGTTCTTTACGACGGTCTCCGTAAGGAGGCTGTAGAGTTGCTCACATTAGTCAGACTTACCTTGAGAGAGGGAGACTTAGCCACTCACCACTAAAATGGACGTGGTCAGAGAGCTAGGGGTGACCACACACACACACACACACACACACACACACACACACACACACNCACACACACACACACACCCCCGCTCTCTCTCTGAGACGTTTTCTGTGGTCACTCTCAGTCCATTAACCAACATTACTAATGCAGTGGCCAGTGGACCTTCATCAAGGAAAAACAGCCTTTATTGTCCGTAAATAAATTATGTAACTCATTTCTGTAGACTAAAGTAAATGAGTTTATTTGTTTAAAAGTACAATGCCGTCAGATGCAGCAAAAGCTCCTCTGCCCGTTTCGGTTCGTAACCAGCTTGTGAACGTTTTATAGCTCATGTTCACATAATTATTCATTGCTGTTCGTTTGATTTGATTTATGTTGACAAACTTATTTTGGCTGTTCAGGTGTTCTCAGGTTTGATAGCGCTGCGTAAGATCTGTAACCACCCAGACTTGTTCTCGGGTGGTCCCCGGATGCTGAGGGGAATCCCAGAGGAGCAGCTGACTGAGGAGGAACACTTTGGGTATTGGAAACGCTCAGGCAAGCTGAAAGTGGTAGAGTCGCTGCTGCGTCTGTGGTTCAGACAGGGCCAGAGAGTCCTGCTCTTCACTCAGTCCAGACAGGTTAGCAGCACCAAACACCACATTTGTGAATATGACACTGTTATCCTGTTTTCTATTACACTGTTAGAATCCTAGTTTAAACTGCACTGATGGATTTTTGCATAAGATGTGACAATTCTTCACTTCTCCTATTAACGTCCAGATTTACCACTGACATTTATCATTTAACTTCATCAGTTTTCAGTCCATGTGCCTGTAAAAAAATTTTTTGGGGGGTGGTGTAAAATCAGGGGAGGACAGTGTGTGTGTGTGAGAGAGAGAGAGAGAGAGAGAGGGGGAGAGGGAGAGAGGGAGGATGTTGCCATCAATATCAATGAGATTAAACATCAGAGGGAACCTGAGACCCTCCTATCGGTATCTCTGTCCATGTAATATTAATCTGCTCTAATCTTGTAAGAGATAATCTCTCTCTCTCTCTCTCTCTCTCTCTCTCTCTCTCTCTCTCTCTNCCCCCCCCCGCGCCCCCTTTTTTATTTCTGTCTTTTCCCGCCCTTCCAGATGTTGCACATCTTGGAAGTGTTTGTAATGGAGAAGAAGTACTCGTACCTGAAAATGGATGGCACCACTACCATCGCCTCTCGACAGCCTCTCATCGCACGCTACAACGAGGTAAGGATTAGNGCACCACTACCATCGCCTCTCGACAGCCTCTCATCGCACGCTACAACGAGGTAAGGATTAGCCGTCTCTAATGGCTTTAAGTGTTTCCCATGAAAATCCCGTCCTGAGGGACAAAGTGCTTGTGTGGAACCTGCTCACCCTGAGGTGAAAACACTAATTGACGACAATCTGTTCATCCTGGTGTTACCTTCTTGTCTTTGTATGGAAATATAGATGCATTATCTTCACAGTATACTTTCATAAGAACTCTCTCCTGTATGAAATCTAGATTTTATGTACAATAACTAATCGATGACATGTGATGAGGAACCTTTGTGTGTGAAACAGATTTAAGCCATGTGCTGGAGTTAGAACGGGACCTGAAAGTCGTTTATGAACCCGCTGCTGTTTTATTCTCTTCATTCTCTCATTGATCTCTTCTCTGGCAGTTAATATTGTAAATTTGTCAGAATATTTTTTAATTACTGCACACTGATGTGGTCTGCAATAATTAAATTAACAAAGACAAAATTAGCGAAAGTGATCATAGAAAAAGAAAAATTGATTTAGCCATTTATAATGAGAAGACAGAAGATCATCTTAGTACTTTGACATACCAATAAAAGTAAAATACTTATTTAATGATGAATTTTGTTCACTCACACACACACACACACATATATACATATATATATATATATACACACGCACTACCAAGTCTTTAATCACTGCCATTTTAAAGAAATTTGGACTATTTGTCTTTTTTTCTTTCTCTCTTACAGGATGAATCCATTTTTATCTTCTTGTTGACTACTAAAGTTGGAGGTCTAGGAGTCAATCTGACTGGAGCCAACCGAGTCATCATCTACGACCCAGACTGGAACCCCAGTACTGACACACAGGTTAGAGTCACTGACACACACACACACACACTTAGGCGTGTTTTTTTTTTTTTTTNTTTTTTTTTTTTTTGTTTTGTTTTGTTTGTTTGGTTTTTTTGAACTTACAGTACTACATGGTTAAAAATTCGCTTTTTTTTTGTTATCTACTTAAAGATTTCTTTTCATATTTTGTGTTGTGCACAGGCACGAGAGCGTGCATGGAGGATTGGTCAGAAGCAGCAAGTGACGATCTACAGACTTTTGACTGCAGGAACCATCGAGGAGAAAATCTACCACAGGTTAGACTGCATTTGAAAAGCATTTGTTGTCCTGTTTGGCTTTATGTTCTTCACACTGAATATCTGAATTGACTAATTATTAATTCAGTGCTGTATTACTGTGTGTTGTACCAGTGATTTTGTGATTTTGATTTTGAACCCAATAAATACAACCCATATACATGTTACATTACTGCCAACTATTTTCCAAAACATACTACTGGAAACGGTATATTTTAGAATTGTTTTTCCTACCTTCCAGACGCCATTGATTCCAGTTTGATTCCAGGATGCTATAAAATCAACTTGTAGAAACTTGAAATGCACTTGAGAAAAGTAGTCCCTGACAGCGGGCCAAAGGTCATTCTTATTTTTTGTCAAAGTTACTTAATTGAACCAGTCCAACACAGAAAAAAATATAAATGTTAGCAGGTGAAATGTTAACATTAGATTTTGAAAGATTAGCAAATTTGGCAAAATAACAAGAAAACTAAAACAAATGGTAATGTGTGTGTGGGTAATATTTATTGAGCTTCAACATGCACAGTCACCGGTATGGTCCTTTAAGTTATTAGAAAAGCTGTGATCTATCATGAAATGGTCAGTCTAGGTGTAGGACGTAAGAGGGTGTTAGCAGTCAGCCATTTAATGAGACGCTTTCACTCCAAACGCCCACAATTAAACTTAGAACCACTCTGCCTAGAACTACTCAGAGCAGGGACCACCCAGCCCCCCCACAGATAGTCCACACCCCACCCAGCACCACGAAAACCATGGAGACAAGCGCAAGAGGTGTCCACACCACAACCCCACAACCCAAACATACAACATACAACGCAATATTTTATCTTTTATTATTCAGGCAAATCTTCAAGCAGTTTCTGACAAATCGTGTTCTGAAGGATCCGAAACAAAGACGCTTCTTCAAGTCCAACGACATCTATGAGCTCTTCACACTGTCTGACCCTGACGGAGCTCAGGGGACAGAGACCAGCGCCATATTTGCAGGTCAGTAGAGTTTTTTTCTGTTTTCATTCTCTTCTTAGTATGCCAACTTTTTCAAACTGTGTATTAAATTACATTCATCTCTTAGAACACGTTTCCACTGTGCAGCACTGTGACAGAATCCACTTAATGTTCTGCCTTGATGTTCTTTCAGGTACAGGCTCTGATGTCAAGGCTCCCAAGAAACCTGGCAGGCCAAGGTCATCCCATACATCAAACCCTGCCCACACACACACACACTCCTCAGCCAACCAGAGTGACGCCAGCAGATTCTCCTCAACCAATACTCCAGCATCAGGAGTCAGAAACGGCTCTCAGGGTAAAGCCGCTGTCCTTACAGACACTCCACGCACAAATCAAAACGGGTTGGACGTGGAGCCAAATAGTTCAGCAAATAAACCGCATGCAGAAGAGAATATTAAAAACTGGGAAGCCAAACCAGTGGTCAAACAATCCAACTTACCCAATTCTCATCAACACAAAGGTTTTTCCCTGACTAGCCCCCAAAAACAAAGAGAAAAGAGGAAGCACTGTGACCCGTCTGACACAGGCAGACACAAGGGGAAGCACAAACCCAGGCGGAACGCTCGCTTTGAGGGTCACCGCATCTCTCACTTGGTGAAGAGGAGGACCTACAGGAACAGGGAGATTGAGCAGAATGAGAGTGAGGACCAGAAGAAATCTGATGATTATGTGTTGGCAAAGCTCTTCAGCAAATCTGGTATGCTTTTCTTCACGAGCCTGACTGCAGCTACAACATTTTTATTCAATAACCGATGCAAAGCAGTAAGATTCCCTGCGAGTGTTTTATTTTTTTTTGTCTTTGGTCCTCTCCAGGTATCCACAGTGTGATGCAGCATGACACCATGATGGACTCCTCCAACCCTGACTACATGCTGGTGGAAGCAGAAGCCAACAGGGTGGCCAAAGACGCCCTTAAAGCCATTAAGGTGTCTCGCCAGCAGAGTCGACTGGCCTTTAATAGACCCCCACCACCAACCAGGTACACTCCTGTTTGGTCTTCATGGCCGCTGAGAGCTTAATGAGTTTCTATAATCTCATTCCATACAAACATGTATCTGCATTTTGCTCTCTTCCTGTCCCAGAAAAAGGTTTGGACAAAAGAAGAATTCTCTGCTGGTAGCACCTTCTGTCCCGTCTGCTCCTGCTTCCGTCATCTGCAAGGTAAAGACGGTGTTACTATTAAAAGGAATAAAGCGTCACTGCAGCAGCTGTTTTACTCTTACAGTCACGTAAATTCTGTTTCTTTTTAGGATGCTGCCATTGTAAAGAAGTCTGGTCCAAAGCAGCCTGGTTTGGGGGCTCATTTCAGTGGAGAAGGCACAGAAGGAGACTACAGCTCCGCCCCGCTCTCCTCCTCCTCCCTGCTGGCCAAGATGAGAGCCCGCAATCACCTCAGCCTGCCCCCCAGGCGAGGCGAAGAAGCACAGGAAGAGGACGAGGCTGGAACAGAAGTGACTAACGACCCCCCAGCCCCTCCCACTGAGCTGGACGAGCTGCTGGTGGATCTGCGGAACTTTGTTGCCTTCCAGGCCCATGTGGACGGACAGGCCAGCACGCAAGAAGTTCTGGAATACTTTAAGTCTCGGCTGAGTGAGGAGCAGGCGCCTGTGTTCAGAGAGCTGCTCAGGAGCATCTGTGACTTCCACAGGTCCTCCGGTCAGGAGGGCATCTGGAGACTGAAGGAGCACTTCCACTGACTGGAGCAAAGGCTTTGTCACTTTTAGGAACTGTTTTATCATGTTGAATTATTTGTCAGAAAACATACTTTCTCGAGATTAAAATGGATAATTTCACACAATTGTAGTCTTATTGAAGGATGAGAATATAGAAAAGCCATTTTACAGATTTGTCAATTAAATGGGCTTTGGGTCAGCTGATGAAATCAAATGATTATCTTTTAACTAAGTGTTGAAAGGGAAATGATCATTGCAGTGTCTAATTTCAGCTGAAAATGCGAGTTCGTTTAAACAGTATAGTGTTTCACTATAAATTGCTTCCATTGTTTTGTTTTTATTACCTGATTATACTTGATGTAGGGAGTAATGTGTCAGTATGAACAAACCCACCTGTGAATTTGGTCGTTGTAATGACTGTTTTCTCTTAATATAACTAATTGAAAGGGTCCCGCTGGGGTCAATAAGTCCTCCTGAGCTGCATTTAAATGACCTACCTCTACTTTTTGTGAAAAGTGTGCAGAAAGCTTAATTATGTTGCTGCCAGTTTTCATATGAACCTGCATGGAACCATGCTGTGTTGAACATTTTCTTTACAATAAACCTCTGCAATTCCTTCTTTTCCCTTCTTATTTTAAATGAACACAGTTAATTCCAGTGGAAGTAAAGAGGACTTATTTGTTCAGAACAGTGTAGAAAGTGTATTTGAAGCGTTGATTTGCTCAATAAATAAAGATGATGGACGAGCTTCCGGTTTTAAAAGGCTGGGCCTACATTTCTTTATGATTTCTTCTGTTCTTTTCAAGCAGATTTCTGTTGTGCTGTAGGAGCAGCGTGGTGCTGACCAGGGTCCTGAAACAGTCCACGATGATGATAAAAAAAAAAGACAATCTAAAAATATTATCTACAATACGATGAAGTTTACTTGTAAAATTATTCCAACCCAGCGAACACAGCAGTAATAAGTGGGATGGAAGCTGACAGACAGCAGGCCTGCACTTTGTCAGACTTGTCTCCACCAAATATTAGGATAAAGTTATCAGCCGTTATTTGATTTCAATTTTCTCCACGCACCTCGCTGAGGTCATAATAACAACTTTATTTTCTGTGGTGCATAAATTAATTACGCGCATTTAATAACTAAAATATCATTATATTCCCCCTTTAATAACATAAACGCTGCACGCCAGGGAAAGCCTTAATAGCGCGGGGCCCTGTAACTGGCCATTATCCGCCTGTAATGATATTACAGAACCAATTACGCGCCATTAGAAGGGATTTTCTGCACTTTATGTGGTTTAGTCCAATCCCGCTCTCCTCTTCTAAATTTCAGCTGCTTCTCGAAGCCTCATTTTGCCTCCACCTCAGAGACGCATGGCGTCTGCGCTCTGCCGTCCCTGATGCGCTTTAAAACTAATTGAAAGGGTCCCGCAGCAGATCATTTATTTGAAGAAGCGAAATAAATCGCAGGACCCCTTGCTGTGAACAAAATCAAAAATTTGGCCTTGTGAGTGTTCTACACACGCATCCCCTTGTAAAGCGGACCCCCTAACACACCCTGACGAGCAATTAACCCGCCCGACAGTCAATCTAAAACCCAAAAGAAGTCGTCCTCCTTTTTTTAATATATGAAAGAACCAAATAAAAAGTGCAGCGGGTATGTGTGCATGTTTATGGTTAGGGAATATGCCTGACTCTGGAATAACAATCAGTTGTGATGATTTTTTTATTTATTTATTTTTTCTGCCACCAGGGCAGAGCTGCTGTTGCCACCCGAGGTCTCTCTCTCTCTCTCTCNTCTCTCTCTCTCACACACACACACACACACACACACACCAGGTGTTGCAGTTGAGAAGCACAAAGCCCTGATGATAATCCGATTAGGATCAATTCGGTGTAAGATTGTGCGACATGTTGAAAGCTTGAAAATTGTAGACAGGATACATCTGGACTCTGCCAGAGAGAGAGAGAGAGAGAGAGAGAGAAAGTGTGTATGTGTGTGAAAGAGAGAGTATGTGAGAGAGAGAGAAAGAGTGTGTATGTGTGTGACAGAGAGAGAGAGAGAGAGAGAGAGAGAGAGTGAGAAAGTATGTAAGAGAAAGAGATAAAGAGTGTGTGTATGTGTGTGTGTGTGTGTGTGTGTGTGTGNGAGAGAGAGAGAGAGAGAGAGAGAGAGAGAGAGAGAGAGAGAGAGAGGTCTGGACACTCCCAGTCAGTCTGAAGTACAGCATCCTCCTCCATCCACAGCGGAAACTCACAGCAGCTCCTCGTTGCAGGTAAGAAATCTCTCCACATCACATCATCTTTCAGTCTTCCTAAATGCTGCAACAATCCACTTCAGAAAGATTCCTGTCGTTTTTTTGTTGTCTGAGCTGCGTTCTTAGTGCGCTGTGCCGCTGAAAGTTTGCTGTGTTTCTGCAGGCTGAGAGATGTTTTACTTCCACTGTCCGCCGCAGCTGGACGGAGAGTGCTGCCGCTCCACCGGCCGTGAGTAAAGTTCAGCTTCGTTTACCGGCCAGGCTTCTGTTTGCAGCTGGATGACCTCTGAACTTTACTTCTGTTAAACTCAGCACCAGCATGCATAAATTGTTGTTTTGGTGCGGACGCAGAACATGCCTGCACATTTTGCCATTTTCTCCTGAGGATGTATTTCATATATGACATATATGGGCCTAAAATGGAAAGTCTGATTTTATTTTATGCTGTGAAAAATGACACAAACCCTCATGGCACACATGAACTGCTTTTATACAAAGAGAGAGATAAATGCTACATCAATATTATTTACAGTTTATCTTGTAAGCATTGAGGAACACAAAATGTAAACCTTATTTACATTAATATTACGTCTTAATAAACTGCATGCATATATTTATAAATGAAAGGTGTATGAAGAGGCTGAGGTAGCTGGTGGTTTGGCCCCGGGGCAGAGACTCTTTTGTTCGGGCACAGATGTTGGTGTCATGGCTCTCAGACTCCCAGCAGCAATGCTTCATGCTGCTAAATGTGTCACAGAATAAATATCATTGTGATTTCCTCTTCAGATTTACTGCGGATTTTTTTTTTTAATGTATCTATTTATTTGTATTTCTATTTGAAACAGAAGGAAATGCACGTTTCCATGTTAACACGTTTACTGTATTGAATTAAATAAAATAGGAAATTGTGAAACCTGATTTTTTTTTTTTTTTTTTTTTTTTTTTTTTTTTNTTTTGCTCCTAAACTTTCCAGTGAACTCCGGCGGCTTTGCCAGCCACCCCCCGCCGGATTTTGACGATGGATTTCTACGAAGAAAACAGCGCAGAAACAGAACAACGTTCACCTTGCAACAGGTAAATATTTTCCAAGACACATGTCCAAAATTTTGCATACCCGAAGCTTTAAATCAAACAAAAAAAAAAACAAAAAAAAACAGACACATACAATCTTAGATACAGGATATGCATAAACAGTTGCAAGAGTTTACAGAAAGTGCTAGAAGGGAGATTCCTGTCAGAAGTAGGAGATTAAAAGCCCTGAAAACACGTGAAAAATAATTACAAAATATAATTACAAAATTTGCAAGCCCTACAAAATAATAATTGCATAGTATGATTTTCTGCTGAAGGTTTTAACTCATGGCAACAGTGGCCATGACGAAGATGTTTCCTTAAATTACCTGTCTTATATGCAGCCAACATGATTTTGTTTAACCTAATGATGATATTATTTTATTTTATTTCTTTTCTTGAGGGTGGTCGTTGTAGTTTATTTTATTTTTTGGTTTTTTTGGGTTTTTTTTTTTTACATTTTGAAACATCGCAGCTGTGATTAGGTCAAAGTGAAAGAAAGAACGAAAGAAAGAAAGAAAGAAAGAAAGAAAGAAAGAAAGAAAGAAAGAAAGAAAGAAAGAATTTTAAATCAAAACCTCTCTCGGTCTTTACTCCTCTCTGAGGAGGAATAGCTAATTTATAATAATTTAAAAAAAAAAAAAAG
>VXCM01003421.1:125715-156886 GCA_014773175.1 Lucifuga dentata
TTAAAAAAAAAAAAAAGGTGTTTCATAAATACAGAGATGAAGCGAAAGACAAAATATTAAACGTAGATTTAAAAATAAAAATAAAAAGTATCCGTTTTTTTTTAGAGCAGATGTGTTGTGTTTGCAGCTGGAGGCTTTGGAGGCTGTGTTCGCTCAGACTCACTACCCGGACGTCTTCACCCGGGAGGAGCTGGCGATGAAGATCAACCTGACCGAGGCCAGGGTGCAGGTAAGGCCGGCAGGAGCCCACTCAGTCCCGGGCACGTCTGACCGTGCAAGAGAGGGTAAATTAAAGCACTCTGTCATTCCAGCGATGCACTTTAATAACATCAACATAATGGTGAATATTAGATTAGCTTGATTAATCGGTCATTCATAATTAAGCAGCGATAATGTTCCTGGCTAATTTGTCCGCATCTGAGAGGTAGAAGTACAGCATCCGCGCAGATCCTTTCCCGGAACGCAGACACAGCCACGTGTACTTTAAGAGCAAGATACAGACTTCAAAACACACACACACACAGAGAGAGAGAGAGAGAGAGAGAGAGAGAGAGAGAGAGAGAGAGANAAACACACACACACACAGAGAGAGAGAGAGAGAGAGAGAGAGAGAGAGAGAGAGAGAGAGAAACACACAAACCTTAAATTTAGCAATTTATATTCTGTCCCTCCCCTGCACATATGCGTGGTTATAAACTTGGCCAGATGTAATTAAGTTATGTGTTCTGTATGTAATTTCCTGCATTCCAGATTTGCTTTTGGGTTTTGTTGAGCGCGCAGATCTAATTGTGGGAAATATAATAGTTTGCCTTTTGTTCCCTGGGGTCATTTTACTATCGCTTAAACCCAATGGCGGGGTTGATAATGGAATCCAGCGCTGTAAATTAGGGATTGTAAACAAATTATTCCCCTCCTAATCCGATTACCACATTGCTATTATTAAATCTGAACATGAATCCACCGCAGTATGCAGGGATATTAAACTTACATTATTATTAGAAAATAAATTTCCTTTCTGTTGTAGTGTCGTTGCACCCCCTTTTTGTAAAGTGTCAATGGGCCTCCCCCGCATTAAGAGCATGCAGCAAATTGAGATTAATGGAGCAATTATAGCCCATTCAGAGACAGGGGTGTGTGTGGGGGGGCGCGACTTCTAGCTAAAAGGTGCAGGGGTGAGATAAGTCCATGGGTTGTATTGTTGTCCTGCCACTAAAATGTTGTCTTTTCTTTATGCCGAATGAATGCAGCGTTTTGTTTGGCTGTTGACATCATCCCGCACAATAGGCTGGATGCTGCGCCGCGGCTAACCTCCATCACAGCATGATTGATGCTGCAGCAGCCAGTCCTAATCCAATCTGATGTTGTCAAACAATCACTAAATAGGGAAATAAACGACTTCATCACAGCTCCCTCTCTCTCGGGCAGCGCAACTGTCAGTGGGAAGTCATTAAAATATGATAATGAAAAATTGCTCAATTAAATGTTGTTATAGGCAGTGACCTTCATTCGATTAAGATAGCAGAAGTTCCGTTCTGTTCTCCGCTGTGCGCACCGGGAACTTTTCAGAATAAGACGGTGGGACGTTCAGAGCACTTGTAACAAATCCTGATGGACCAGACCAAATTAAGCGTTTTTTAATTTTTTTTTTATTTTTTAATGGGTTTTAACGCAAAGAAAAACAGCATTTACTGAAAGAAAAACCATTTCAAAAAACAGTTAAATAAATGTTTAAGTTAAGTTAATTGATTAGATACATATAAAATTAAGAAAGGTGCTCTTGTTGAGAAAAAAGCTACCTGTAACCAGCTGGCATTAATACCTGCATTAAAATAACTGAATGCAAACTGATATTGTAGAGTGTTAATATTTTCCAATTCAATTAGCATGTAAGTGTAATTTAATTTCATCCTCTGATTTAAAAAAAAAAAAAAAAAAAAAANAAAAAAAAATTAATTAAATTTGTCTTTGTGTTTTCCACCCCTGGCCTTTATTCTGTGCAGGTTTGGTTTCAGAATCGCAGAGCAAAGTGGAGGAAGACAGAACGCGGGAGCACAGAGCCTGACGGAGGGAAAGAGCAGATGAGTGAGGGAACACCTCCATCCCGCAGCATCAACCCTCAGTCCCCAGTGGACCAGAACAGAAAGCAGAAAGAGCCGCTGGAAATGCAGCAGAGGTGAGCTAGTTCCTGTGTTGTAATGGTCAGAGAGGACGGAAGCTCATGGTGATCTCCCAGATCACTTTTCCACTTTTCCACTTGAAGGTAACATGAAATAAATTTTCTGGCATTAGCAGGCACAGAGAAAGCATTGCAGTAAACAGCTGTAGAATTTCTAGAAAGTGTATTAGTGCTGTATAAAGAGGATTATTTCGACGATCGAACTTTGCCTTGGATGATGAAGCTCTGCTCTCTCCAGCATCAACAGAACAGTGGGTGGTCCTGGTGGTCCATTCTTCCCATCTTGTATACCAAGCACCCTCCTCAACTCCGCCACCTACGCTCAGGCCCTGTCACATGTCGCCACACTGAAAGGTAAATATAATTCTCAAGGCAGTGATGTAGATGATGATGATGATAAAAAATCAGGTTTTCATTCATCTTACGACAAATTTCACTTTTGCTGGGTTTTTAGGGAACGGTTTGTGCTCCTGCTGCGTTTCTGACCCCATGGGCTTGTCCTTCCTGCCACCCTATGGTTGTCAGGGCAACCGCACAGCCAGTGTGGCAGCCCTGCGTATGAAGGCCCGCGAGCACTCGGAAGCTGTGCTGCAGTCTGCCAACCTCCTGGGGACAGCACCTGGGCCTGGAATGGGAGTCCTTTCCGGAGTTGGAGTGGGTGCAGTGAGGCCTGTAGTGGGTCCCATTGAGGTGTCTGGAGCTGTAGAAAGGGGCGGGGACAGCTCCAGTCCCACGGCAGCTACCAAGGCCTCAGTAATGGGCAGCAGTCAAGATAAACACCCTCACTGCTCCAAGGAACCGTTGGAGAAGTGAGGCGGTGGACATACAGCAACATGGACATGCTGGTGTGGTGAATCTGTGTGAATCTGGTTTTATGCTCCTCTGGTCTGACGCGTTTAAGCACAACTGACTGACTGCAGAAGCAGCCTGGGAAAGACGTTTCTGATATCACAATGGTTGGATGCAACCTTTAAATATGTGACAGTCCATTATTATTGTTTATGAGAAAAACTGAATATTTGGAGGCTTGTTCTCCTCATAAAAAGCACAAATGTGGTTTCTGAAACTGTATGTGTCCTCTTTGACTGTATTCAATGGACAAACATAGATACAACGTGCTTGAAACAAAGACTCAATACCTATTTGATAATGTGAATTTAAGTAACCCTGATTTGTCTCCGTCTCATAAAGCAGACAAAGGCTCACATTATGAATGTCAATGCATGTAAGCTGTAAGTAGTACAAAAGGCAGGACACTGAGGATTTTGCAGGGCTTGGGCGTCAATAACTCCGTTTTCATCGTTTTAATTTGGAAGTGAAAGTGCACTTGAATATTAATCCGCCATTTTCAGTGTAAATGTGTCCACGTGTGCTCATGTGTGTGCAGGCTGAAGCAGCGATCAGGCCGTGGCATCCTTCCGCGCTGTTAGCACATCTGTAGCGCCAGCAGACAGGGAAGACAGCAGTCCTGTTGTGACATGTTCTTTAAAACAATTAAAGATGTAGTCGCTCATGTTCCTCTCCTGTTGCCTCTTGTTCAGCCATCTGTTCCCATACATTATTTATCAGCTTCCCTTAAAGCCGGAGAGGAGAGCATCATGACTCTATTATTTATTTACTTTTAGGAACTCTCTCTCCCTCTCTCTCTCACTTTCTTTAGGGTTTTTTTTTTTTTTTTTTTTTAATATAATGGAGTTTATTGCATGCTATTTATTAACACTGGCTTCACATTTCAACTGCATCGCCTCTCATTTTGTCTTCATGCAGTCGATTACCAGGCATTTGTTGAGTCATTACTTACTGTAGTTACAGTGAGCAGAATGCCTTTTTTTACTCTTTTTTTTTTTTAACNAAAAAAAAAAAAAAAAAAAAAAGCAAAGCACAATGACTTTAAGGTCAGCTGATCAGGCCAAGAATACTTAACCTCAGAGGACACGACCAGTAGTTTGGCTGATTCAATTTGCGTCCTTGAGGATTGTCATGAAATTACTTTTGATAGTCAATAACACAATTAAGTAAACTACACGCACATTATCGTGAATAATTGATAAGAAATTATGTATTACCATGAAGTACTGGTTAAATAATTGATGAGTCAACACCATGGTGACACAGAAGAGGGAGATGTCAGAATTTGTGCCAGGTCGTATACAGAGTACTAAGCACTCACATCTCTCTCTCTCTCTCTCTCTCTCTCTCTCTCTCTCGTCCCCCTTTCACACCATCATGTGTGCATGCTGTAAATAGAAATATATTAATAAAATGAGACTTTCACTATGATTCACCTCACAATCATATATTTTTTTTAAATATATATAGAATGTATGTAGTGTCATGTATTTTAATAGATTGCCGTATTATTTTCCCCGTACAAACACAAAACATCCATATACATAAATGGACGCTTTCAAGGTGCTGTTTTCTAGACTCAGCGGAGAGACAGCTTCAAACCCGTAAATGTCTCACCTCTGGGTTGTTTTCATACATTTGGTTTTCATATATATTTGCCTGCTGGCTGTAAAAGTTGTAGGTCTCTTGCTTTACGTCAAACATCATCTCCTAATAGGGCAGGCAAGCTTCAGCTCAGAGACGTTAAACCCCATGACATGGCAGCTAACGATAACGCGCTGTTCTTTTCAAATCTGCTCCTTTTCCAGAAATGTTGCAATACGGTCAACGGGAATCCAGCCAGTTGCGTACAAAAGCCGCAGAAAACACATTCAGGCTTCCCAAAATTGAATACAGTTGTTGCGGAATTGAATCATTAGACAAAACAAAGGATGCTGAAGTTATAATGACTCCAATCGTCATTAAGTTCTGCACGCTGCCCCTAATTCCTCGCTTTAATATTCCATCAACAAGTCAAGTTGGTGTTGACATTCAGCTGTGCATGTGATTATTTTCTGTCGCTTAAAAAAAAACAGTCCTGAGGCGGGTTTGTGGAGCATTGTTATATCAAATTAGTTGGAGAGCAGCCAGAAAAGCAGACAAACATGGTGAATATGGGGGCAGCAGTTGAACTCTGTTCTTACAGTGCAGTTAATGGACTTCTTTTGTTAGAGTAATGAAATATTTTTGCGTGGATGTGTGGAAATATGTCCTGAAGCAGGGAGACATTACGGCACGTTCACACAAACTCTATGAGACACACGCATACACAAAGTGAGAGTGGCACGCATGTGTGTGTGTGTGTGTGTGTGCGTGCGGTACTTTCACCGTGCACCATGTACTGCACCTAGTTTCTCTCTTCCTGCATGCATCCACTTCTGGAGCCCGACATAAAGAAGAGTGCTTCCAGTTACCAAATGGCCAAAACACTACTCATTAATGCTTTTAATTCTTGCGACTGAACTGATCAATAACCCAATCAATTAGAATCAGTTAAGATAATCTGTAAATGGAGATCATACAGATAAAGCTTATTTTAATGCACTAAGTAATGCGTCTGTTAGCTGTCTGCCACAGAGCCACAGTTTCTGCTCCTTACTCAGCACAGGAAACAGCCTCCTCAGCATCTGTGACAGGAGCCTCAAAACACACTGCTGCTCTGATACCAACACACACACACAGCAGCTCTGTGTGTCCACCAGAGGGCCTTAGTGAGGAAAAACAACCTTATTTCAACTCTCCATCACGACTGAAAGCAGATTTTATTAATGGGCTTTACCATAGTGATGTTAGTGAGTGTGTCAGTCTGAAGCCATCCTTCATCCTTCTTTCTGTCCAGACTTTCTTCCCGTACCACACATGCATGTTAGAGAAACTGGAAAGCTTTTACTGCTCACAGCTTTGAGGTGTGTGTGTGTGATTGTTTGTCTGTGTTAGCCCTGTCCAGGGAGTACTCATGCCCACTGCATTATGGGATAGCCTCCAGTCTGAGCCTGGATGAGCTTGTTGCTCTAGCATTTCATTATAGCAGCAAGTTTCTAATTACGGTCGAGGATGTTTAAGAATTGTGAAATTGATTTCTCAAGTATGGGAAAGAAATTTAAGGAGGAATGACACGGGTGGGAAAGAGCTAATCAGGGATAAGTAGGCCGTGTGGGTTTAACCAGGCCTGTTTATAAGGGAGGCAAAACTAATTGAGAAAAGGATGATGTTAGCCTTTCTCAGAGCGAGGAGTTGTGCGTGAAAGTGGTTGTGAACGTGTGCGCATGTGTGTGTGTTTGTAGGCGTGCTTCTTCATTAGAGTCCATGTGTGTGTGTCAGTCACTCCACAGTTCCTGCCCTGCAGCGCCAAGAATCCCAGCAAAGGATCTCTGCAGCAATCTCTTATTATAGCAGTGGCTCTGTGTGTGTGTGTGTGTGTGTGTGTGTGTGTNGTTAAAAAGGGTGTACAGTTCCTCCCCTTCCTCCCCCTTCCCCTGCCCTATGGCTTTTTCTACTGAGGGGAAAGTTAGACTGTAGCTGGGGAGATTAGATTCCTTTTCCTCTGCCCAGGTGTAGTGTGTGTGTGTGTGTGTGTGTGTGTGTGTGTGCGTGCGTGCGTGCGTGCGTGCGTGTGTGTGTGTGACGGAGCAGAAGATCCATGCGGCTGTGAAAACATGAAGACGTTCCTCAGTTGCTAATCAGTCAATACTGATCTTGTGTATGCGTGTGTGCGTGTGTGTGTGTGTGTGACTTATCAATTGTGTTTAATGAAGAGTGCAGCAGTCCAGTGTGAGTTAACTGTGTTATGTCTCCCTGAGTGTCACCTGAACAAAAACCCCCACAGACACCCCCACCCACTCACCACACACCACAACTACACACACACACACAGGAAATACACTTTTTTCTTTTGGCTTACACTCCATAAACTCAGCCAGTGCCTGCATTACTGACAGTTAGCTTTAGCTGCTAATGGTCAACAGTTTAACTGTCCAGATTTATAAATAGTTAGAGGCTGTTTGTTTCATCCAGCTGACACTCGACACCAAAGGATCTCACAGATCCACATGCTAGCTGAAGGCTTCGTCCTGTCCCCCCACGGCGGACACTCTCTGTGGGACAGCTCCTCTATTTCTGTCTGGTCTCCGGCCCTGCAGCTGCTGATGCCTGCCTGAGGTCAGATGCTCACAGCCCGGCCCGCGTGCTAAAAGGAGGCTTGCTGTGGATGCTCGTGAACAGGAAGAACGGAGTCGTGACACCGACATGACCTTCTGCGAGGAGCTACAGGAAAGGCCAGATGATGGATTATGAGACGGGGAGGTAAGTCAGATCAGCAGCTCATGCTGCATTTTTTGGTTGAGCTAGGTGAATACAGCCTTACAGAACTCCAATCAGTGGATTCCTACTCAGATTCTCATTTTTCAGGAGGTTGACTTTTTGTCATGCAGGTTAACTAGCAGTCTTCACATAAAAATGATACATTCATATACGACTGATTTATCCAGAGTTTAAGTCCGCCGACAAAACGTGGTTTCCTTCCACAGAAAGTTTGTGAGGTTTGTGCTGTTAGCTTTGCTGCCGTTCTGAAACGAGGCCTGTCGGTGTCAGATTTTAGAGTTGGAGGGCATTACTGGACCAAAATAAATCTGCCACATTCATGACTGAAATCATCCTGACGCTTTGACATATGACATCAACCATTCTGTGCTGAAAATCTATTTCTTTTTCCACTCAACCATCTTTTTTACTATTTTTTTTTAAAAATTATTTATACTATTGTTTTCACTTTAATATACTACTATATGCTAATATAGTACTATATTATAGTTTTATATATTATATATATATTATATAATATAGTTATAACTGTAGTATGTAGTAATATACTATAATAATTTTTTTGCTGTTTTTTACTGTTAAAAAAGTTATTTATTAATTATTATTATTATTTTTTTTTTTACAGTTACCAAGACAAGCGTGTATAAAAAGTCAGAGACTGTGCATTGTACTGACAGAATCGATCTGCGATGGGTATTTGACTCTGAAGTTGCACGTCGTGTTTGACTGTTGTTGCTGCATCCTGAGTGGATGCGGGTGAGACGGACGGCCTCCCGGTCAGAAGGATTGATGAATCACCAGATATTTTGAGCAAAGTGACGGCTGCTGCTGGCTTCAGTAAATTTAACCGGAACATACCGATGACGTAGCTTTGTGTTATCTTTCAGTGAGCTAACTTTAAACCGTCAGGCCCAAACGCAGCAGTGCAGCTTTATCCACATTTTACTTTATCAGTAGCCTGTGCTGTTTATTTATGGTTTGCTTTCATTATATTGCTCTCTACATTTTAAATCTTACTGGGTGTAAATTTTGAAGGCTGTCCATGAGCCCCAGATTAGAAATTAGAGTATTATTTTAATAGTTATTTTATTTCAGTTAAGGATTTTTAAATGCTGGTTGTTACAGGCCTTTCATGAGGAATGATGAGTGAGAGTAACGAGGGGAGGGACAGTGAGTGATAACAAATTTAAATGTTCAAGACCAATAAATGCCACTGCATACATGTTACTGCCAACTGTCTTCCAAAACATAAACCCATATTTTAGTTTTCATGTTATCTCGCCAAATCCCCTGATCGTTAAAAAGCAAATGTTCAGCAATATTCAATCAGAAGTCCACCTTAAAATTCAATGTTTTGCCTGTTAACACGTATGTCTGATCGTAGAAGGCACGGTTGTTTTAATTTCTCGATAAAAGCCATCTTCTCCTGGGACTATATTCTCTGGCGGAGACATACGTTTTCTCCTGTGTAGCTCTCTGTTGGATGGTTAAATTAAGTTACTTCAACAAAAAATAATAATGGCACGTTGTTCACTGTGTTGGATTATTTCTCTCAGGCACAGTTGAAATCTCTACAAAATTATTTTTTTTATAGTGTACTGTAAAGAAGTGAAACCATGGCAGCCTGGAAGATAGGAAAAACAATTCTAATATATACCTCTCCAGTAGTACGTTTTGGAAAATGGTTGGCAGAAAGGTAAGGTGTATGCAAGTTGCAGTTGAGTTTCTCAGCCCTCACCTGAAGCAAAGCAAGGTTATTTGTTTAGAGACACGAAGGCTATTCAAAATGCTTAACAAAGACAAAATTAAGAGAAAAAATAAAATAAAACTGGAAGTTGAAAAGTTAAAAAGCTAAATTTCAAACTGAATGTTTAAAAAGCTATTGCTACTGTCAGAATTTGTTAACAGAAAGATTTTCAGTCCTGATCTGAAAGCATTTAGGGATGTGGCTGACTGTAGACGTTCTGGAAGTTTGGTCCAAACCACTGGAGCATAAAGACTAAACGCTGTTTTCCTGACCGGAGGAACAATAAGCCAGAGCCAGACAATTCTAAAGCTCTGCAGGTTTCATAACCCAGACACAGAATCTGAGATGTAATTTAGCCCTGAACCTTTTTGTGCTTTGGTGACCAGCAGCAGTATTTTAAACGCCATTGTTTGGAAACTAAAGCCATGACACACTTACTAATTATATTTATGGGGAACAGAAAGATTGTTGATGCAGAAATGACTTAACACAATTCTAACTTGTTGTTTTATGCTTTAATTTATGCCCTTTATATTTGAAAACAGATTTTTATTTTGCAGAATGATCTTTTTTTTCTTTGTTAAGCACAAAACCTTCTAATTTTACCATCAAAATCTCAGTTTAGCAGCATCTCTACTTTTGTAGGTTTCTGGATATTCTTTCCATCTGATCTCCACTAAAAGGAATTTGTCAAGAACATTTGTTACCAATGTGCAATCAGACTTTAACCAGCCTGATCAGATCTACCTTTTTACTTCTTTCCAGCACCTCAATATACAGAGATATCTAGTTGTGCATGTGTGTGTGTTTTAAAGCATCCTGCTTTCCTAAAATAATTCACGTGAGATCTTTGCTGTGCCGAGCAGCAGGGTAGTTTTACTCACCGCGTCTCTGAAGGTCACTGTGACTGAACGAAGGCAGAAACTTTCACTGACATTAAGTCCACAAAAAGTCACACCTTAAATACTGACTATTTTGAGTACATATATATGATAACATGATAATGTTTCATCTGCAAACACCATTATCAAACTGTTTATTTGTACTGATAAAGTGGTCACTAATTCTCCTTTCTCTTCTCTTGCAGGAAAAATGGAACTTGATGATTTTTTTTTTGGACAAATTACAACTTCTATTCACAATGTCATAGGAGCTGCCAGATCCTGATCGGGGGAAGATAAACTGTAGGTCTTGTAAAGTCTGGCAGCAGAAAGCGTTTCAAGTTTTTAATGTCTGTATTTGCATGAATAAGCAGCTGAGCAAAAGACAGAGCTCATTCTTTGTGAGCCTGCATCATGACCTCAGCTGAGAAGCGCCGCTCAGGCCGAAAGAGTGGCGGGCACAGAAAGCACAGCGATGGCAGCTACAGCGACGCCTCCAGCAGTGGATCCTTTCTGGATGAGACAGACCGTGAAGTCAGCAGCCTGACGGATCGAGCATTCAGGAGCCTCTGCATTGGAGATGAGGCTGTTTATAATGACTCTGACCTCTGTCCTTCTTCACCGTCAGCTCAGGCGGACAGACAGCAGGCCTTCATCCAGAGTGGCCAGCACAAAGAGGACAGAGACATGGAGAAACTGAAAAGAGCTGCTCATGAGAACTTCAGCCTCAGGGTGCAGCAGTATGGACAGGACTGGATCCATGGAGGAATGTACGGATCTGAGCTACAAGGAGATCCACGGTGGGGGGTTTATGGGGACAGGGGGACACAGGGGAGGATTTCTGCAACCTTCCATCACTCCGTTGTGGAAATGTCGCAGCAAGAAAAATCTCTGAGAGAAGAACAACTGTCTTTTGTCAGTAACGGAGCGACAGAATCACAGCCATGCAGGAGCCACTCCAGGGTTTCCTCTCTTATCAGAGCTTTTAACTCTGAGGGGTGCAGAGACGGAGCTGGGACAGATGGAAAACTCAGGGAGTGGAATGATGAGACAAGTTGGGACAAATCAGCTCTGATGAGCATCCAGAGGGAACTTTCTGAATTCTCTACGACATACCAGCAGAACTTCCACAGCAGCAGGTTCCACTCAGCGGGCCCATTCTGCCCTGACAGCAGCTCCACTCACATCAACTGCACATCATCTTTTCTGAGATCTCCACACAGCAAACAAGGTGCAGCCACACAGGTCAACTATAACTCTAACTTCTTCATACACAGTGAGTTCAGCCCTTTCAAGGTATGGAGAGACCATAACAGGTTTCCCTTCCAGCAGGCAGAAGTCTCAGGGTTTGTGCACTATTCAGAGTTCCCTAAATGGTATGAGACACCAATGTACAAGGAGCTATCGCTGGAGGCCCAACCACAGGGCCCTTCTATGTATGAGGGGAGGTGGGTTACACCCCAGAGGAATATCTTTGAGCCTATGGCTCCTGCTGCTCCTCCACGCTACACCTCCACTTCCAAAATGCTGCAGAAAGCCTCTGAGGTGGAGAAACGCTCTGAATCTGAGCTGGCAGGACATTATCATCATCACTGGAAACAGAGGAAGAGCCTGGGAACTAACAGACTCTCATCCCAACGCCCATCGACTGTGTCACCTACCCTCGAGATGTCTCGACGTGTCCAAGACACTCTGGGCTCTATCAGTGCCCTGCAGGAAAACCTTACAATGATGGCATCAGAGCAAAACATCCCAGCAGAGCTAACAGTGCATCAGGAAGCAGTATTGCATAACAACAATAATTTAATTCCCTTTGGCAACACTGCAGCAACTGCAGCACATAATGTTGTCAGCAGTAACACTAGCACAACTCCCTTCAACCTCAGCCAGCTGCTCACACCTGCAACGAACACACATCAGGAAGCACAGACGTCTGAGGCTCAGCAGGATTCAGTTTCACACCAACTTGTGGAACATCCTCCGGTGCGGGCTGAGAGCAGAGGAGCCACTCCTGATTTTAGGATGTCCAGCTACAGATCCAAGGCTACAAGCCTGCTCTTCAATCTCAAAGACAACAGGAAGAGAGTGAAAAGCACCTACAGTCCTCCCAGATTTAAAGGCTTGGAGACACTGGAGAGAAACAACCCCCCCTCTGACCAGGATGTGCATCAGCACAGAGACACTGTGATAGATATCCCTGATTTTCCAGACCCAGACATCCACAAGCCTCAGGAAGAGGAGGAAACCAGCCGGACAGATTCTGAATCACATCAACATTCTAAACAGTTTCATCGCTCTGTATTGGTGCCTGCAGCATTAACTTTCCAACCTACAGCTCAAACAGACCCAAATTCAGAGTACACATCAACCGATTACCCAGCAGCTCAGATGAACAGCGAAATGTTTCATCATTCTGGATTCACTGGTCTTTCACCAGAAAGTTACACACACAATCAGCTGGCTAACGGACAGAATCTCCATGAAGACTTATTACAGTTTACTCACTATAAGCAAAGCGTGACTGATAAAATCAACACTCTGACAGATGATGTATCCAGGCACGCACACACGAATAATCCAAGTACCTCTAATGTAAGCTTTAAACCGTCTCCAGGCTTGCCAACACTAAATGCTGACAATAGCAATCAAAAGAGAGAGCATTTAATAACTAAGACAACTGATGAGCAACACTGCTATGACAGCTATTCACAACTCAAAGAGAACAAACATAATTACAGTACGCTTTCCTCCCAGGATAAGTCAAGACAGCAGGTTTGCATCAACAGCTCAGACACAGAGAAGCTTGGCCTGAAAGCACCAATCTTTCCCTGGATGCAAGAGCTTCCTGCAGAGACAGGAAAGGACCTGCATGAACCGTTTTACCAAGGAGCAGCTACAATAAAAGAGGAATTCAATCCACCAGAACACAATTACAAAGGAGAAAACTGGAACAATATAATTAAACCAGCAGAGAACACAGAAGTGAGAGAGAGCTTGGCTGAAGGAAAGGTTGGGTTTGACAGGACGGACGTTTCAAATGGACAGTATGCTCCACTTAGTGAAGACTCTGCAGTCAAAGAAAAACCAGTAAATGGAAAACAGCAACCTGGAACTTTAAAGGACAAACACATACTTCAAAACTACTGTAGACAAAATGAGAAAAATGATTTGAAAGAGAATTATCTGACACAGAATCATCTTAGAAGCGCAGATCAAGAATACAGGAAGCAACATATTTTTTATTCTAATGGAGACAAAAGCAGACTCAATGCACAAGAACCAGCTCAGTACAAACACTGTGCATCAAAGGAGAACGATGCACTGATCCTTCAACAAAAAGATATTAAACAACAGTTTGAAAGCAATACGCAGAGGAAATTATTACATAGCCCTGACAAACAGTTAGCCCTGCTGAATGATGGAACCTATTCTGTGGACAAAGCTGAACAGGCCATGACAGAACAGATAAAATCACATCAGGCCCAAGCAGAGCCACCCAAAGCAGAGTCAGCTCCACCAAAATCAATGATGGCACGGCATAAAGGCACAGAGAAAATCAAAGCAGAATTAACAGAAGAAGACAAAGTAAAACATGCAAAAAGACAGAGTGAGAGTTCTGAGGAGGCCACAGCGACGCATGTTACAGAACAGGCCAGAGGAACACAGCCAGAGCAGACAAAACACACCAGCACAAAGACGCTAGCTACGCGGCAGCAGCATGCCTCTGCAAAAGCAGCAGCAGAACAGGAGGAGCAGCTCACATCCAAACAGAATGAAGCAAAGAGGCTAAAAGAGGAACACAAAACCGAACTTTCAAAGGCCGAGGAGGCAGAGCAGGCCAGAACAGAGCCGGCCAAAACCAAACGGAACAGCAGAGACGGGGCTGAAGCTGAGAGGCAGGCTGAGTGGATAAGAGCAGAAAAAGAAGAAATGAAGTGGGTGAAGGCAGAAGAATGCAGAACAGAAAGAATTAACGCAGAACAAACAGGTTCAGAGCAAATAAAATCTGAGCCAGCAAAACTAGAGCAGGTCAGTAAAGTTCAACAAGAGAAGACAAAGTGTATGAGCAAGGGAAATATCAAGTCAGACCACATCACAATGGAGGCTAGAGAAAAGAAAGCTGGAGCAGCTTATATAAATGGAGATCAATCCAGAACAGAAACAGCTAAAGCTGAAGAAACTAAACCTGAGCCAACATTGGAACAGCTAAAGCTAAGTAAAGGAGAGCGAATGCAGCAGAGGTTAGCTAAATCTACAGCAATACTAGCAGTGACCAGTGAGCCAGATAAAGTTGAGCAGGTTAAAACAGAATTAGCCAAAGCTAAGGCAGAGTTGGCCAAAATAAAGGAGAAGATGAGAGGAGAACAAAAAGAGAAAGCAAGGCACACTGATGTTCCTGTAAAGGTTAACATCAGTAAAAATACAGATGTGGATCAGGCAACGCAAATGCAGCAACAGAAGGAAGACTCTGTCAGCAGGCAGAGCAGAGTGCAAGCTGATAACAGACCTGATGATTATGAGCGTCTACGAGAAAAATATGGTTTTACTCATGCACTTTCAACTAGCAGAAGTAAAATGTCCACTGCAGGAAATGTTTCTTTAAAGGATGACAGTGAAGCATTCTGTGATCCTAATAAAGCTGAGCCAAGGAATAACAAGGCATCAAAAGCTGAGGAAAGTCCTGGAAGTGTGGCTAAAACAGGAAGCAGCGAGTCTAATGAGGTGAAAGAAACGCAGTATGTTTACAGCGAGTCATCCAAAGAGTTCAAATTATCCAGTGTGCCCTCCTTACATGCACACCCGTCTAAAAGACTGAATAGTGACGCAGTGAAGGATGACAGAGTTATGAATACAAATTTTGAAAAATGCGACCCTCTGAAAAATAACACTGATGTTTCACTACAAAGAGATTCTGATTTTGCTAAACCAGTTTCCCTTGAAAAGAAGCCAAAGTCAAACGAGCAAAGTGTGGTTCCAGGGAAAGAAGCAGCTTTTACTCCTCTTAAAGCTTTGTCCCACAAAGACAGATCTCAGACCAAACAGGAGATACTGACCTCCAAGATAAAAGCTCATGCAGAGAAAGAGATTTTTGCAATACGAGATGCGATTATATCCAAAAATTCCAATAAGCAATTAGTATGTATCCAGAGTACCAATGTACGACAGAAACCACCATCACAGGATGCATCTAGAATACCTGAAAGTATAATGGCCAGTAATATTACACCAAAGCAGCAGTCTTCAGGGATAGAAGTGGAACAAATCAAGTCTGTTTCACCTCCCAAATCTTCTGCACTATCAGCGAAATCTTCAGTAACCACTTACCGAACAGACCAGTTACTGGACCGTTCCCAGAAAGAAGCCCTGAAGACCAGTGACACCGTGACAGAAGCAGAAGCTGGTTGTGCAGCAGGTATAGATGAAAGGTTAACAGAAAGTCTGAAAAAAGAAGAACGAGCTAGAAACAAATTGCCAGCACAAAATAAAGAGCAGGCACCTAACATCAAGGAAAAACAGGAAGCAAATCATGGAGAAATCACTGGGAAACAGACAGAAGGACTTAAAGGCAAAGCTGGAATAGTCGCTGACCAGCCTGATAAAAAGAAAGAGGATCCATCGTTAACTACAGCAAGGGTCACAACTCAAAGCTCCAAACTGGACAGTGCAGATGGGGCTAAGAGTACGCATCAACCAATCCACACCGATTCATCAGAACACGGTACTGGTCAGAGGGAGGCGGCTGATGACAGCCTGCAGATCAAGGGAATAATGATCACTGTAAGAGAAAGAAATCCACCAGGGAGCAAAGGTCAGAGGGATAAAGACACTCAAGACCAGAATAATGCAAAAGAGAAGGAGCAAAGATATATGGAGCCAGTTACATGTCATCCCTGCTCACGTCTACAACAAAGCAACGAAAACGAATCTTCAAAGGAAGTTAGTGTCGTCAAGACAAACGACAGGGTTATAAAGGAAACAGGAACTACAGCGAAGCATGATGAAAGTAAAGCTGATGTGAATAATCACTATGAAAATATGCAAGAAACCTCAAAGCTAGAAGCTGAAAAATACAATGTGATCAGTGAGAAAAAGACAATTCCCCAACAGGAAAGTTCTTCCATAAATGAAAGCCCTCAAGTGGAAACAGGACTGCAAGATAAGCCCCCTGACCTCACTGTACCTGCTAAAAATAAAACGCCGGCTGAAACTCAGCCCCTCCTCAACAAACAGATTATAACAAGCAATACCAAAGCCTACAAAAATAAAACCCCAAAAGAGGACACACCAAAGAGTGACATCAACCATCAAGTGGATATTAACGCAAAACCCCTTAAAACACTAAAACTAAATATCCATGACAAGCCTGTGGCCAAGTCTGTGAACACACAAATCAACTGCCAGGATAACTCCAAGGATGTTCAAAGTCTAAAGCAGAAGCGTGACGTCCAGCTTTCAGTCAGAGGAGATACTACTACTGTCATGAATCCATCCAACAGCAGCAACAGAGCTGGAGCTGGTGTGCCTCTACTGGAGGAAAAGAGAAACAACTTAACATCAGCAGATACTAAGCCAAACAGCAAAGGTATGTCTGAGAATGAATCTATGCCAAACCAAGAGACAAAGACACACAGTGGACAGAACACTCAGGTGGGAGATAATGTGCATATTGACAGTATTGCCATCCAAGCTGTTCCAGCTGTAAATGAGAGAGACAGACAGGATATGACAGGAAAACATCATATCATCACAACGCCCTCAACCGGCGTGGCAGCAGTCAATGAAAATCAGCCAATTACATCATCTAGTCATGAAGGAAAAATGAAAAGCTTAAACATCGAAGACCTTTCCAGCCACTTCCCTCCAGCACGCAGGGAGCCAAAGCAAACGAAAGATGAAAATATAGAAGCTCAGCTTATGTTGTCCGATGTGAGACAGGAGGCTCATTCAGAGCTAAACAGAGATCAGCACAGCAACATAACTGCTGCCAGAGAGAGTACTCCAGCTAAAAATGGACACTCTGAGAAAGCAAAGAAACCAGAGGAAACGGTGGATGAAGTAAAGAGACAACCAATGGAGGAAAACTACTTTCAATTGCAAGGGGAAACAGACACACACACTGGACAGTATACCAACAGCAGAAAGGCCGGAGATTCTCAGACAGATTCTCAGGGAAAGGAAGTTTCAAAACAAGACATCAGGGAGGTCACTGTGTTGGATGAAAGTATAAAGAGAAAAATGGAATCCAGTTCAGCGAATGATAGAAATGAGAATATGAAAAAGACAAATCAGGAAACAGAGGAAAAGATTATTTCCAAACAGAATGACAATCCTACAGAGAGACTAACCAGTAGAAAAGAAAAGAAGACAGAAGCTCCAGCTGTCCAGATCAGAAAAGACCAGTCTGGCTTATCAGTAACGGACAGACAGAACTCACGGAATTCACACCCAACAAGGGAAAATACAGTTAAAGAACATTTTGATGAAGTTAAGCCCAAACCAAAAGAGAGGTTTTCCACTGTACCTGAGATATCAGCATTAGCAGACTACGCCCGATTGAAAGTAATTGTTTCAGAAGATCAACCAAATAAAATTCACGAATTCCCTCCCAGCAAAAAAGAAGGATTTTTTCCAATAATTCAAACTCGTCATAGCAGACGTCCGGTGTTCACTGCTGAAACACAAGAGGTCTCTGTGAAAGAGAAAAGTTTGCCAAATAAATCAGAGGTCAGCACCAAAGTGAACAAAGATGTGAAACACTTAGTGTTTCCCATAATGGAAAAAGAACACCAAAGGACAGGAATGTTCAAACTGGGAGAGAAAGAAAGACAAGAGGAAGTGCATCCACATCTCAAAGCTGCTGAGTGTGTTTCAGACGCTGGGCCTGAACACACACAAGATGCCAAAGAAAGAAACAAGGCACCACCAGCTCATCTACAGGCCGGAGAAGCTCAAAACTCTGTCGCTAGGACCCACACAGGCCGTCACCCAAATATTCATCAGCAGAACAGGCAAGCACCAGCCTCCTCTTCCTCAGACAGCAGGCCGAAGAATGCTTCTCTGTTACAAAACCCACCTGATAACCGTATTCAGGACATAAAACCTAAAGAATCTTCCCTAAAAGATGAAGGAATACCATACTTTGATAGAAACTCTCATCCTCAACCCATGATGGGGCTCAAGGACAATGTGGAGGAAAGCACAGCAACTCTAAGAAAAGATGAAAAGAAAGAAAAAGAAGACAAAGGGCTCAAGACTGAGGATAAGAGGACAGAAAAACTGAGACAAGAAAGGTTTGATAGTCAGCATAAAGAAATCAAAGCAGCAGTGAAAAAGGCAGAATGGAGAGATGAGGAGGAGAGAAGAGCTGCTGCTGCTACAGACTTGGAAAGAAGAGCAAAAAGGACAGCAGAGGACATGCAAGTCAAAGAAATGATGGCGGCCAGCAGAGCTTCTTTGGCTGAGGAAGACAGAAGAATCGCTCAGAGAGAAGAGGAGAGACGAGCACGAGAGAGAGAGGCCATCGCTGTTCAAATCAAGGAGAGGCGAGAAAAACCCAGACAGATGGAGAGAAGGGCTGAGGAAGAAAGAAATGCAAAACAGGTGGAGGCTCAAAAAGAGGAGAAGAAAAGAGCAAGACAAAGAGAGCATGAAAGGAGAATAAAGGAGACCGAAGAAGAGAAGGCAACAAAAGTCAAAGGCCAACAAATCAAAGAGAACGAGGAGGAAAGGAGCAGGAAAATCAGAGAGGAGGTAAAGAGAGTGGAGGAGCAGAGGAGGAAAATTCAAGCCAAGCAAGTAGAAGAGGAATGGAAGGCAAAACAGAAAGCTGCTCAAACTGCAGAGGAGAAAAGAATTCATCTGATTCAAGAGAAGAGGAGAAGCTTACAGCCTGAGGAGCAGAGGACAGAAAGACAGAGAGAAGAAGGACAGATGACAGCTCAGACAGAGGAGGACATGGGAGCTGTGGAAAAAGAGAAAAGGGGCATAAAACAAAGAGAAGAACAGCAGAACATGAGCAGACTGCCTGAGAAGGAGTGCCAAGCGTCAAAGAGAGGAGAGAGGGATAACAGGATATTAGCTAAACGAGAGGAGGAGGAGAGCAGCGTTAAACGGAGAGAAGAAGAAATGTCAGCTCAGGGAGAGGAAGACAGGAAGCAGCAGAGAAGGATGGATGCTCTTCAGTACTACGCCATCACGTCAGTGGAGTCTGACAGGAAACCCAGACATGGACTCCTGCCCTCCCAACAAACACACAATCCCTCTGAGCTGGATTCAACGGAGGAGTCCCGTACTCACAGCAGGCCTCATGCCCCTCCAGCTCCACCTCCCCCATGCTCCAACACCTCCTCACCTGCTCTGGAAGCCAAGCCAGCCATGTTCAGGGTGAAGGACAACACCATGAGAGGCCCCTCCTTCATAAAGTCCGTCAGACCCCGCTTCCATAAGAACTTTGGAGAGGATTTCCGGGTGGGTTCACCCCTGGATTGCTGGAGGGGGTCAGAGAGAGGAGAGGACGAGCAGGACAGAATGAGCCGCAGTGCTGGGACTCCTGTCCATCCTGACGTAGCCACTATGTCAAACAGACTTAAAGAGTCTTTCACTCCTCAGCCAGCATCTTCAGCACAGGATTCCTCAGCCCCTCTCCCTCAGTACAGACCCTTCTCCAGGAGGAGCATGGCTGTGGATGAGGAGGACTCTCGCTCAGTCATTAGCAACATGTCAGAGGATGTGAAGAGTTTTGCCACCAGTGCAGCAGACCTGACAGACATAAAGAGCCTGTATGACTATGAGAGGTCGGAGTCGGCCTGTAGCTTCAGCAGTGATGTTGCCCGTTCTTTGGGGAAGCCCCCAGCTGTGCCCCCAAAGACTGAGAAAGCCTTACGCAGGGCCCAAAGGCTGACAACGCGAAGGATAAAGAAGGAGTTGTCCAACGTGGCAGCAGACCTCCCCACTGATAATGACAAACCTCTGCACAGTATTCCCTCCTCCCCCAGTGAACGCCACCCTGCCCTGGCTTCCCCTCACTTTTCCCCTCCAGTTTCTCTCACTCACACCAAATCGTTAGGGACTAGTTTGCCCCCTTCCAATGCAGAAGCCCAAATGTCTCACCACTCTTTTCACGCCACCGGCCCTGTCCCCCTTCCTGTTACCTCCCCCCATACCACTGGCCCTGTCCCCCTTCCTGTTGGTCCTAAAACAGTCGCTCATGTTTCCTCTTTTCCAGCTCTCCATCATAGCAGCCACCCAGCCCCGGTGACACAGTACCACGTGGAGTCAGCATATGGCCAGTCTTTCCCACTGACCCAGCGGAAAGTGCTGCAGGATCTAGGATCTGGTCAGTATTTTGTCGTAAACATGCCTGTTCCAGTGAAAACCAAGACTTTCTTTGATCCTGAGACTGGGAAGTATGTTCAGCTGAATGTGCGTGAATCCACCAAGAGTGGCTCCCAGTCCCAGCCTGCGTATTCACAGCTCCAACCTCAAGTACCGGTAAAACAACAGCCCCGGCCCCAGGAATCTACAACTGGCAAGCCCTTTATGCTTCACCAAGACTACCATGGTTATCCCCAAAGCTACAACCCCATGCCTACCTCCTCCATCCCCCCCCACAGATCAGCAGGAATGTCAGTCCCTGCCTCTCTCTCCCAGGACCAGGATCCTGTCAGGGAGAGCCACAGACGTCAGGCCAATGAGCTGCGACAGAACTCAGACAGGCATGAATACAGCCCAGAACAGCCTCCATACATGGACACAGCTTACAATACAGACAAAACGTGTAACCTCCACACAGTTTACAACACACCAGGCTCATACCAGTCGCTCCCAGAGTATGACACAAACAGCCAGCTTGCAGAAAACTCAGTTTATGAACATGAGAGCTCAGCCCACTCAAGATATCAGCCCCGTAATATAATAACCATGAGTGAATTGGAGGACTTTATGGATGTGTCTGACTGGTGAGAACAAAGACTGGTACCTTTGACTTTAAAGGTTTGATAATGTAAAGGAAACAAATACATTTACTGTAGATAAATAGTTTGATAAAATGAAAAGCTACCCAAAGTACATTATAAAATATTTGTATATGTGACTTTTGTCTGATGAAGGAGTCTCAGAATGTTGGTTTAGTCTGTGGCATGCTGTTTAATGGCTGCTGTTGTTTTTCACCATTCTGGAGAGTCATACGTGTTGACTATTTATTGTGTTACAGAGAAATTTACCATTCCATTTGACTCTTTGAATGTGAGAGGCTCGGTTGTTTTGTGGTGTATTCAGAGCGATCAACATCCCAGCAAACAGCAGTGTTCAGCAGCTGAATACTGCGGATAATATGAACACCTACACCAGCTGAAATGTCCATCTCTTTAAATAAATCCCATTTTACAATGCATGAAATGTTATTAAACCCATAGTGTCAATCAAAGATCTGCAGATGCTGTGTTGCATAGTTTGTTTTCAACCACTGTGTCAAAGTTGAAATATGATGTGATTATTACTGGTTTTAGGGATTAATGCCACATAATAGTCCATTTTTAAAATGGGGAGTTTGTGACAACGTGTCTGTCTTGCTGTGAAACAGAGTAGTGTGACCTGTACTTATTCAGTTAATAAAAACCCTCTTCATTCTCACCATAATGACAGCATTGCAGAATCACCCTGTAAAGGTTAAAAATAAACAGCAATGAAATATAAATGGCTGCTTGATTGTATTTACTACTCAAGACTCTGTAATGAGCAGATACCAATAAAACATTATTATCATCGTCATCCACATTCTGTTCTGACTCTTTAAATGTTTTCTTGTGGTCTGAATGCCACAATTAAAAGTCTCTGCAGAGGCTCAGACATTAACAAAGTGTTATTGAAGGCAAACACTGATATGTCCTGAGAGGGTTCATAAAAGAGAGAATAATAGCAGGTGTTGTTTTGTTGCTGTATGAACCATTCCAAATGCTGAATTCATTATCTGCTATGCCTGTGGGATCCAATGACAGGAATAGTACAGTATAAATGTCCTTACTTTGATTTCCCTTGATTTGGAGTGGATGTAAAGATCTGTGGCGTGAACGCTTCCGTTTCCTGACCTGATGTACGGCTGTAGACCCTTTGAGAAGCAGTAACCCTCTTTGACCACTACAGGGCAGATGAGAGCATTTCCTTTAGAGCCAAGACTCACTGGAGCTTCAGGAAAAGTTGTTTTACTGCTTTGTACTAGAGCTTAAGCTTAAAGTAATATTATATATTATAAATCTCCTTAGAACAAAATATTTTAAGGATAGAAAAGGATTGCCTACGTAGCCCATCTGATATGTTTTCTTACACTTGGTCCACACTTTTCGTAGAGTCCGTACAACATGTAACCTGAAGGGTTAAATGTGTTGTGTAATTCCTTTTGGCTTTGGCAGAGCTTGAAGAGCAGCAGAGTGCGGCCTCAGCAGTTTGAGCTGCCCAATAAAGCAGCAGGCAGGGACAAGCCCATGCCAGTCTGTCCAGCAGCCAGACAGGGCGAGATCCCACCACACGCACGCACGTACGTGCACGCACACAGACGCACGCACAGTCACTTCTTTGCTTCGTAAAATTTATTGCTTTAGGGAGATGAGCACAACCCCCAGATGTTTAGGGATCCATAAAATCTATGTGACAGCAACCTGAATGATGGATCGGCACGTCCGTGTCTCATTTATGCCTCTCAAAATGATAATCACTATGACATACACATTCAAACATACACACCACGAGAGTGAACACTGCTTTGGAGTTGTGGGGTTTTGGGCCTCTGTCCAAGACTCCTCACAGGAACACAGGAAATGACATTTCCTACATTTTGCAGGACAGAGAGAGAGAGAGAGAGAGAGAGAGAGAGAGAGAGAGACTACTGGCAGAGTATGGTGGGAGTTTCTAAGTGGGAACAGAGCATTTACTGTTTCATATTACACAGAAAAGAGGAGAAGAGTAATGGTGGGCTGTTGTGGGTCGTGCAGTCAGTCTGTGTTGTGAACGTCGCTGCTTGTGGAAGTGTTGCGTATTTGTCTGAGTTTATGGATTTGCTGACAGAGAAAAATGTACCTCTCTGCAGTCATCCTTCTCCTGACTAAGGCTCTTTTCACAGGTAAGTTTACCTCATTTTAAATAAAACACCAGAAAGAAAGAAAGAAAGAAAGAAAGAAAGAAAGAAAGAAAGAAAGAAAGAAAGAAAGAGATCATATTGTTATATAATATTCCAAGGTGTTTCTAATGGTTGTCCAGTCCTGTTAATATATACACAATCAAAAGCTCAAAATAAATCAGTAGTTATTAATGCTTTAATAGCAACAATAATGTGAATTGCAATTAAAGCAAATATTACTTTAATAAATCAAAGCAGCAGTGGAGGCGAGCTTCTGTTCTTGCATTCTACCAGCTGTTGTAATATAGCATTATGCTCATATGTTTTCTTTTAAATAGAGATGTTGTGTATTGCATAATGCTGGGTTGAGTCCTTGTTACTGCCTTGAATGTATCAAGACAAAGTGTAGGACAAACCAGAGACAAACACACAGAGCAGCCAGCCTGTTTCAGGCTGAACTGAACGTTTCCACCTGTAGATTACTGTCTCATCACACATCTTGTGTCCAGACTTCATGTCTCTTCCTGACATACCAAACCCAGCTGGCAGCAACAGAATACAATTCAAGTACCTCCAGTAGTAAAACAGGTTAATACTACATAGCTTTCTTACACAGAAGTTAGTCCTCTTCTGCTTTTGAGTGCTTATAGCCTGAATACTTATCAGATGCTGAATGACAGATAGTGTGAACTCCACAAATCCAAGCCGTTAATGTGGGTGTGCATAGAACCTTCTTTGGGGATGCCACGGTGATGTTTAATTGGCAATAAATCAAACACCTCAAATAAATGTATGCATTTCCCATTTGAAGCACACTGCAAACTGTAGTTAACTACTTTTTAAAAAGAGATGCATCATGTGAGCTGATGTTTATGTGGGAGAAGAATATGCAGTTTGTGTTCTAGCTGTATTCCATGTGTCTTTTGCTTACAGATGTATGTCATGCCTTGAATGTGACAGTGACCCCTGGGCCTGTTGTCATGGTAACTGAGAGTGACAACTTGACTCTGTCATGCCTGGTGTCTCAGCGGAAGAGAAGCAGCAGCGTCCTTGTCCTCCGCTGGTTCTTCTCACCTCTTGCTGCTCCCACTCTTGTACCTCCTGTCTTCTCTCCTTCCATGCCTCCTCCTGTGCGCGAGCCTCCTCAGCTTCTGATTGTGAAGATGGGCATAAAGAAAATGAAGTTGTATGGGAACTACACCCGTTGTTTCCCTCAACCAAAGTTTCGTCTTTATGAGGACCTAAAAGGAGAGGTGTACCACCTTCTGATTGTTAATGTGACAGGGATGAACCAGGGGTTTTACACTTGTAGAGTTCAGGAGATCCACCAACACAGAAACACATGGAGAGCATCATCCAACGGTACCAGCACCACGCAGCTGACAGGTAGCTATGCACACGCCAACACACAGTTTGGCTGATAACAATGTGAAGTTTAAGTGATGGAGGAGTTCTGTCTCATATATACTATTTCTTTGGAATGCAGCATGTTAGCCAAGAGGTTATTAAATGAAATGCAAAGTGAAGGTTTGATGCCCTGTCAAAAATACAAATCTCACATTAAAGGAATAATCTGTTTTTTAAAACATATTTAGGTGGCATTTTGGTTGAACGGAGAGTAAGAACCAGGTGAATCTGATATCATCCTTTAACAACACGTACAAAAAATCTAATTGAAAATGAATGAAAACCAAAGAGAGCACCTCACTGCAGCAGTACAGTTTAAAAACACTACAGTCCAATCAGCTCACACTGAGGATTCACCAAACCTATGTATGCTGAGAAGAAATAGTATACTGTATATTACTGCTGCAAGTCTCTTATTCTTGATGTATTTATAGAACAGAGGCAGCGTTCACAATGCGAGCGTTGTTGTTACGGAGGATGCTAAGTGTAAATGAGAGTGAAAGATGGCAGAGGCCCGCCAGCGTCAGGGCTATGTGTCCCGCTGCCAGCGTCAGGGCTACATGTCCCACCAGCATCAGGGCTACATGTCCCACTGCCAGCGTCAGGGCTACATATCCCGCCAGCATCAGGGCTACGTGTCCCATCAGTGTCAGGGCTACGTGTCTCACCAGCATCAGGGCTACGTGTCCTGCCAGCATCAGGGCTACGTGTCCTGCCAGCATCAGGGCTATGTGTCCCGCCAGCGTCAGGGCTACATGTCCCACCTGGTGTCAGGGCTACATGTCCTACCACAGCGTCAGGTCTATGTGTCCCGCCAGCATCAGGGCTATGTGTCCCACCAGCATCAGGGCTATGTGTCCCACCAGTGTCAGGACTATGTGTCCCGCCACAGCATCAGGGCTACGTGTTCCCACCAGCATCAGGGCTACGTGTCCCGCCAGCGTCAGGGCTATGTGTCCCACCAGTGTCAGGGCTACATGTCCCGCCACAGCATCAGGGCTACGTGTTCCTGCCAGCATTAGGGCTACATGTCCCGCCAAATCATCAGGGCTATGTGTCCCACCAGCATCAGGGCTATGTGTCCCACCAGCATCAGGGCTACATGTCCCGCCAAAGCGTCAGGGCTACGTGTCCCACCAGTGTCAGGGCTATGTGTCCTGTTTGGACAGGAACTCCATTTATCAAGTAAAAGCCCCGCACTCAAAATTCCAATTAAGTAAAAGTAAATACGTATCAGAAGTAAAATATACTCAAAAGTACCTTAGGCATTATTGAAGGTAGATTTTTGGCATCAGATTCATCATCAGAGTCATAAGAATCAGATTTTTGTCAGATGTTAAATTTACCTAAATCTATGTAGCTTTCATTTGGGTGAAGGCAGACAAGAACACAAATGCATCTGTTATCACTACCTGGCAAAACAGCAAAACGCCATTTTATAAGACGCCATTAAGAAGCAGAATCTGTCATTACTGACTGTTCTAAAATGCAGAGGGGATTTCTGGTAGAAAACATTTCTCGTGGAATCCTCTTTTCTAGGGAAATCCTTAAATGAACAGCTACAGTCAGTGTCATCTGGTCATGGAAATTCCTATATAAAGGGAAAGCAACTTTTTATTAGAGGACAAAGTGCAAACATAAATGTGTAGCATGTATTCCCCGAATCCAGCTTGTTGATTTGCTGTAAGTAGAGCCTGTGTGTGTTTGAGTCTGACCCCAATCCTCTGGCATTTCCATCTCCAAACAGTGAGCTCACACAGCCAAACCTCAAACACTCCACAGCATCAGCCTGTGTGAGGGAAAGGTAGAGCGCTACTGAGCTGGCTATTCAAAAAAAACGACATGACGTCAGCATTCTGCCTTTATTTTTATGCAACCCTCAGGAGAAAATTTACGGGAGAATTCAGTGGTAGTGGAACTTATTTAGTCTCTGCCAGGTTCCAGCAGAAATAACTATAAACTATTTCAACTTGCAGACTGGAATGAATGTTTTGCTTCTCTTTACATTGCAATCCTTTATTTGATTTGATGGTTTTGGTAGGTTGTGGAGACATCTTTTATGGCGGAGCAATACTGCATTACTGCATTAAGAGGTTCAAAATACATAAGATCCAAGCCTGGGGGAGGAAGTATTTATTTAAGTATTGTACTTAAATACAAACTTTAAGTACTGGTTCACATTTTTCCTTCATTATGTGTATCTGACAGCTGTAGTTACTTTGCAGATACAGATTTTTATACTGAGAAGTTTCAGTAAAACAACAGATATTGCTGTTGGAAGGTAACAACCTCTTGTTTCAAGCTTGATTCAACCGGAAGAAATAATACATTTTTGATATCATCTAAAATGTTTTTAAGACACATACAGACAGGTACAAGTTTATATTTCATGACATCATTTATTAATGCAACGTAACGTCCCACTAAGGAAGCACGGCCTCAGACATGTTCTGACCACAGTGCCAGAAACAGAAGAGCTGCGATTTAACCGTTCAAGACTTTTACTGTCACTTGCACAACAATACAGAGGGTGGCAATGAAGGCAATGAAATTTGTGTGCTTTGAGCTCTCTGTGCTTCCAAGAATTAAGTAAAGGAAAAGGGAGAGGGGATAAAGTGTAGAGTCAAATATAATAATAACTGTTATAACTGTAATCCAGAGAAACCCTCAGAATAAAGGTCATACCCTACTGACACTGGCCCACTCTTATTCAACAGAGGGACAACCTCCATCTCCATGAATGAGATGAATCTCAAAAATCAGCCATATGAACCTAATATCAGAGCCACGTACTGCTCCTTTTAAAGAGATCCACGGAGCACTGAGCCAGAACTGCAAGAATGACTCAAATCCTTCACTTCAAAATACTCAGCCTGGCACTCACAGTTTTACTTCAACTAAAAGTAAGCATTAACATATACAAAGTAAGAGTATGAGGAGTAGAATTTAGTGTTGTATCAAATGAATAAAACAAATGTCTACAGTTTTGTGGATTTTCAGTTCAGATGATTTGAAGGAAAGGAAAAATAAGGACAGAGAGAAGAAAGAAAGAAAGAAAGAAAGAAAGAAAGAAAGAAAGAAACTTCCAAAATACTCAAAGTACCAGTNAAGAAAGAAAGAAAGAAAGAAAGAAAGAAAGAAAGAAAGAAACTTCCAAAATACTCAAAGTACCAGTTCCTATAATTTGTACGTGAGTACAGTGAAGGTACTTTCCTGTGAAGTCAGATCTTATTGCTCTGCATGTTAAGCTTCAGCTTCCTGTCAGCTTCAGAGGAACATGTGCAGCCTTCTCACGAATATTTGTTGCTGCTTAAAGTGGATAGAAAATGAAGAAAATGAATCCCCAATGCCCCCCCCCCNGATGGAATTAAATAGGACTTGTTTTGCCCTGATTCAAAGTGTCAAACCACATGAATGCAGTGAAATCATTGTAATTATTTGCCCTCCTGTGTCAGTACTTGAAGCACCTTCACAAGGCTGCACATCTGGATTTGGAGATCTTCCTCCTCTCTTCTCTGAACTGTTCTAGCTGGGAGAAGCTGGTTGGTTTTTGCTGATGAATTTTCAAGTCATTCCAAAGATTTTCAGTGGGTTTTAGGTCAGAGCTTTGACTCAGCCACTCCAGAACATCCACCTTGTTCTTTGCAGCCACTCCATGGAAGCTCTGGTTCTTGGGTCATTGTCCTGTTGAAATATGAATTTCAGACCCATTTTCAGTCTTTCTGCAGACTTCATCAGGTTCTTTTCCAGAGTCTCTCTGTACTTGGCTCCATCCATCCTCCCTTCAATCCTGACAGCTTCCCCTATTCCTGCAGATGAGAAACATCCCCACTGCTATGATTCACAGTTGGGATGATGTTGCCATGGTGATGGGCTGTGTTAGATTCTCTCCAAACATAATGTTTGGCATTTATTCCAAAGAGTTCTATTTTGGTTTCATCTGACCACAAAACCCTCCGATAGTTTTGCAGAATCCTTCAGTCGGGACTCCAGATGGATCTTTCTTCTTCCACCAGATGTTGCAACATCTGTGATGTTGTTTGATGCNGTCGGGACTCCAGATGGATCTTTCTTCTTCCACCAGATGTTGCAACATCTGTGATGTTGTTTGATGCACATCTTGTCCTCTGTTGGACATTAAACCCTGCAGGTCTGTCCAGGTTGCTGGTTGGATTCCCGGTGTCTCTCTGACCTGCTGTCTTCTGTCTCGTAGCTCTGATGGACGTCCTGATTTCATCAGGTGCTGCTCTTTCCTCTTCTTACTGATGAACTTAACGGAGCTTCCAGGTAGATCCAGGAAATCTTGGAAATCTTTTTTATATCTTCATCTAATGTGGGTCCTTCCACAACTTTGTACAGACTTGTTTTGAAGGTCTTTGAACCCGTGCTGCTGTCTTTGTGTTTGACTTCACTTACAGTCTGAAGGACCAATCAGCTGCTTTTATTTCAGTTCTCAGGTTAACTGCTGTGATTCTAAACATGTTGGACAATTAAGTTATCATGTGATGTAGAAGGTGATTTGAAGGCAGGAGGTTGTTCCTGAGATACTTTAAGTGACACTATATTAAAAGGGGGAGGAAACTTATCAAACCTACATATTGCAGCTGTTTATTTTTAATTAATGTAAGAAACTTTTTATAGCTAATTTTAAATTTTGAAATCTAAGTATTCTGTGCAGACTGTAGGAATAAAATATGGATTTTTTCGCATTTTAACTCTAGGCTTTATGTGAACAAAATTTCAAAATTTTAAATGTGGTGTATTCGTTATCTATCCACTGTATATTTGGCTCTGTTGGATATATCTGGGTGTCTAACAAACCTAGTTTACCTCCAGGGCTTTAGCATGCAGCTAACTGTGTGAAGGTCAAATATGCAGTCTATTTAAATAACTGTTAAGCAGCCGTAAGTGTTAAAAGGCCAAACATTGAATTTTAAGGTGGATGTATCACCTGAACACTGGATTTTGAAAGATTAGGGGATGTTGAAAAAAATAACAGGAAAACTAAAATATGGTTTTGTTTTAGAAATAGTAACGTAACATGTATGTGGGTTGTATAAATTGAGCTCAACAATGCACAATCACAGGTATGGTCCTTTAAAATGATACTACATGGTTAGGCCTCTTCCTGTGAGCCTTTCCTTAAAACGCCATCCATATGTTATCCAAATAAGGAAAAAAAGCATTTTAATGCACGTTATAGATGTAAGCATGGTGACATATGTGGTGTTTGTAGCTGAGTGTTGTCGATGGGGCGAGAAGTCAGAGTTAACATCTTATCATTTTTTATTAATACGTTTATCATCCTGTGTTTAAAAGGCATTAAAAACCCATTATGAGAAACAGATGAAGTCATTTATGAACAGGCCTCTCTTAACTCACCTCCACCTCTCACTAAACACCCTGACCTACATACAACACATCGCTCACTGGCATAAACCAACACGCTACCAACTTCAACACCCATCGGCTAAACATGCAAAGAAACCTGCAAGCGTGACACAATTTTGAGCTGATGAAGAAACAGGAAGTGGAGACTCAGAGCAATTGGGAACACCCTCACGCTGTCCAAGACAAGCAAAACAGCCAGGCATGTGTGTGTGTGTGTGTGTGTGTGTGTGTGGTGGGTTTGGCTCATGCACTTGTAGTCTCTGCCTTCATGACAGCGGTTTGGATATTTCTGGAAAGTGCTGAGACTGTCTGCAGCGTTGATTCTGTGCTTTCAGAAAGCAGCGGTTCAGAGACCAGAGCTTCCTGTCCTCAACATAGAAAAACACACGCTAAGTACACGGCTTCACACTAAATGTGCGCCGTGATAATTAAAGCTCATTCATAAAGCTTCATTATGTTAATCAGAGCGCTGTGTCACATGAAGCTAGTGTTATTATCAGGTGAGTCTCAGGTAAGCATGAAGATCAGCGTGTCGATGAGCTGCTCATATTTCCATTTTTATCCTGATTCATGTTTTAAACCGGCAAAGACACAGAAACTCTGCTGCTGAGATGCTAAGATCACGGCTAAACACGCATGTTAACCTCCACTGTGTGTGTGTGTGTGTGTGTGTGTGTGTGTGAGGAAGATAGCTGTGCAGCAGAGACTTTATGAATAATCTCAGCACCACAAGAACGTGTGTGAGATCAGATCAAAACTCAGCATTTAAAAACTGATCAGCTGAGTTGATCAAAGTTATTGATTACTAACACGTGTGATGTTAATATGGTTTGAAACATGGCCCAGATTTCATACTGATGACATTTATGACCAGAATGAAAGGCGTCTTCATGCGTGTCAGTGTGTTTTATGAATCTCTTCCTGACGTGNAGTGTGTTTTATGAATCTCTTCCTGACGTGTAAATAAGTTCATACAGTAGAAACGCCTCTTTCAGGGCAAAAAGATGCTGTAGATGTTTATGAATGAGGGAACGTGACCACAGGGCTGGTCCTAGCCTTTCTGGGGCCCTAGGCAAGTTGTTTGCTGGGGCCCCCCATCCAAGGGAAGTTTTGTTAATGCTTTCAATATGACTTCATTCATAAAATCAGAAATGGTATTTTTGGTGTGAATGCTGTCAAGCTAAATAAAATAATAATAATGATAATAATAATAATAATAATAATAATAATAATAATAATAATAATAATAA
>VXCM01003422.1:0-27596 GCA_014773175.1 Lucifuga dentata
GTGGGAAGAGCTGAAAGATTGGAAATTTTGAAGAATTTTCCCATTCATTTTCAATGGGAAAATTTTAGGAAGAAATGTGGAATATTCCGGAAAGTATGAAAGATATGGAAATTCTGTTGACATCCGATAAAGTCGAAAATAGGTTGAATGGGATGAAATTGGTTTGAAGTCTTTAGGTTGAAGTTTGTGGAAGTAGTTGAGTGCCAAAAAACGTGGCGGAATAATAATAATAAAGAATTTTGGTTGAAGGGAACATAGGGTTGATTGCTGTATGCATTCACCCCAACTTCGCTAAAAGCATATGTTTCCCAATTAATGATAAAGCAAAGCAAAATACAGAAACAGATTTGCCCTTTAATATATCCAAATCAGCTTTCAAATACCTAAGAATTAATATTACATGTAATTACGCTGACCTGTTTGAAGCAAATTACACACCTTTACTCACAAAACTTAAATCTGACTTTGAAAGATGGGATGCTTTATATTTATCACTGGCTGGGAAAATCAACTGTATTAAGATGAATTGCTGCCTCAATTCTTGTATCTATTTCAGTGTCTTCCAATTTTCCTTACCAAGTCCTTTTTTAAATCAACAAATAAGCTGTTATCATCCTTTATATGGGGATGTAAAAATCCTAGGATACGAAGAGAACTCCTTGAAAGAGAAAGACAGAAGGGGGGGTTGGCACTCCCAAATCTAATGAATTACTATTGGGCAGCAAATTTGCAAAAGACTGTGAATTGGTTTCAGTCTCCAGACAGTGACTGGTGTTTAACGGAGGCAAAATTTTGCATATCGTCATCACTCACAGCATTAATTACCACAAAATTGCCCTTTTCACCATCACATTTTATATCCAGTCGTATGTTCCACTCTTAAAATATGGATCCAATTCAGACAAGCATTTAATCTTACTGATTTTTCAATTCAAAGCCCCATTTGTAATAACCATCTTTTTCCAGCTGCCAAACTAGACCACATGTTCAGACAATGGCAAAAACAGGGCCTTGTGAAGTTTTCTGACTTTTATATAAATGGCATCTTTGCTAACTACAATGATCTTGCCAAGAAATTCAGTCTATCAAGGCACAATCTATTTCGTTATTTTCAAGCACGGCATTTTGTCCAAGCTCAAAGCTCTGAATTTCCTCAGCAACCTGTAAAATCAGGAGTAGATGCAACCCTGGAGACTCCCTTACATCTTAAAGGCCAAATTTCAAGCATGTATAGCACGATTATGTCACTCCACAATGTAACAACTGAAAATATTAAAACGGAATGGGCTGAAGAATTAGGAACAGACATATCCAGTGATATGTCTATGTGCAGTGATATGTCCAGTGACACTTGGAATAGAGCTCTGAGCAAAGTAAATGGAATCTCTTCTTGTGCCCGTCTCAACCTAATACAGTTTAAAACTCTCCACTGAACCCACTACAGCAAGGTTAAACTAGCCAAAATTTACTCAAATGTAAACAAAATATGTGCACGTTGTCAAATCGCTGATGCAGATTTGTCTCATATGTTTTGGACCTGTTGTAAAATGAGAAGATTTTGGCAATCAGTATTTGATACCTTAAATGAGGCATTCAATTTGGACATTCAGCCCAATCCTGAGATGGCCGTATTCGGCGTTCCAGGTGAGGACATTGCAGTTACATACAATAAAGAAAATGCTATTGCCTTTGCCACTTTACTAGCTCGAAGACGAATATTATTGGAATAGAAATCACGACCACCAAAAGCCTCAGTGTGGCTCAGCAATTTAATGCTGTGTTTGAAACTAGAAAAAATTAAGTATACCATGAGGGGATAGCTCAAGAAATTCAACACGATTTGGAACCCAATGATTATGTATTTCAATCAGCTTACAATCTCACTTCAGAGGAACATGATACTTAACAGAGTTCATGTCTGTCAACACAAAATTTGGAATAGAACTACAATGACTACCTATGCCATTTAATATTTTCATGTATGCATGCATGTATTATAATTTATCTGTAACAGGTAATTTTTATTTTTTTTAAATTTTAGTTTAGATTGGAAGAAAGCAAAAAAAAAAAAAAAAANAAAAAAAAAAAAAAAAAACGTCTCAGAGTTCATTGTAATTGTGATTGTTGATGTTCTGGTTCAATAAAAATAAAGTGAAAAAAAAAGAAAAGAAAGTGCATTGATCTGTGTGTGTAAAGCAGCACCACTCTTACTTTTTTCTGATGTTGGCTACACTGTACTAAACATTGCTCCATTCATGAGAGCCACTAGAAAATTGTAATCAAATTCATTGTCATCTGCCAATTTTTTTGTGTTAAAGAGCTTAAGCTCATTTGAACATGTGTGAGGAACTGGAAAGTGCTTTGTTTCACCATGGACAAAGATCAGTTTGGGACTGGGATTAAATCCGAATGCAGGAACTTTGCTGCTCCATGTTGCAAATCCCAAGATATGTCCAGGACTCAGTGTCAGGATGAAGGCCTCTTCTGCCTCTGTGAGATTTCTGCCATTCAAATATTGTCCAAGCTCCTTCTCTAAAGAGGGAAAAGTAACAAACCAAATATCTCAATTTACTGTCAAGTATGTTAGATTATAGAATGCATGATAAATTTTAACTGTCTCTCTAACTGTGCCTTCAAAACAAAGATGAGAATGTAGAAATAAGATAGAAACGCTCTATAAAACAGGCCATTTGTAAGACACATACTTTTGGAGAGGCCATTAAACATTCTACATCTGATAAATGTAATGATAAAACAGAACAATAGATATCTTATGTAATGCACAAACATATCAAACAGCTCTTATGTGTGGTGCTGAAATTTTTTTTACATGCTGGTACAACATGGTAAAGTGCAGTATTGTATACTTTTTTTTTTTTTGTATTCTGTCATGCTTGCTGAAAAATGCGAGTAACTCCCAAATGCATGTCTCCATTTACCTTGTACAGAGTAGAGAAACTCTCTGAATTACACCACCAACTCTTCCTCTCTTGGTCTTCGGTTACTCCCCAGTACAGAGTAACTTGGTTTTAGAAGGCCAGTCACGTCTGCTGTGACATCACTGTCTTCTTGAGGCATACCAAAGACAATTCTGATGCGTGGGTTGTCCTTCAGGAGTGGCAGTACCTGGTAGTACCTGCGGAAGCAAAAACCCATTTCATCATACATACAAAGTGATATTTCACTTTTACAACTTTGAAAAGTTTAAAAAGTTGATGGTCAAAAAAAATGTTAAAGATTTGTTTAATTTGGTTAATTTTATTAAGAAAACTTTGTGCAGTTTAATTTCTAAATGTAATTGACATGTTTATGCAAAATGTTTTGGTTTGTATCTGTGGTTGTATGCTGGTTGTTGTATATTGTTTTTTTCTTTTGTTATTTATACCCTGAAAATGGGTCTAAAGGAAGATAAATAAATGAAAAAACTGGAAATGTGTTAACTGTATTTTAGTAATATGGTGTTATGTGGTAAATCCAACATTGTTTCCAGTCACATGAACAACTAGCAAAAAATCCTAATGTGGATGACACTGTTTATTCTTGTATTAGTATTATTATAATAGAGAGACAAACACGGGTCAGCTTGCAACAAACACTGTCTTTTATATTCTGTGGACTCCCCGCCAACCACTTCCTATATCACATATGACTACTGTCATAAAACCATTGTCGTAACCAATATAACTCTACAGCAGCTGTCAACTGACAGCTCTTATTGGTACATCTCCCCCCTTATAAGAAATATGAAAAAGTAACAATAGAAAGTAATATATCTTTCAACAGCCTTGTGTAGCTAATAACTTAAACACAGCTATAGATTATTTAGACTCATCAAGTTAAAGACATTTTTCAAAATTAACTTCTAAGGATTCATAAAGTGACATCTTACAAGTCCAACTTAATAACTGGTTTTCTTGTGTGCTGAGATCTCTGCACTGGTACTGGAGATTGCTGATGCACCTCTGGCTGAACCTCTGAGTTTGAGGTCTCCTGACACTCTAGGGCTGGGAGTGTCCTCTTTTCCTCCCCTAAGTCCTCCTTTTGTTGTGTGGTTGCCAGGTCATTTATTCCTTCACTCTCAACCACCTCCTCCCTGGAATGAGGCTGGAATCTCTCCTTGGTTTTAAGAAGCTGTCTTCTGTTTCTCCTGTATATAGCTCCGTCCTCTGTCATGACGTGGTAGGAGCGTGGGGCTACCTGCTCGTAATGGCTTGGTGGAGCGATCATAATATGCCTTTTGTTTCCATTTCAGATTTTGTGCTTTAGACTTCCATGCTATGTCTGTCTGTTCAGGACTATATCTGGGAAGGCGTGTCCTGATCCTCCTCCCATTAGTAACTCAGCAGGTGATCTCCCTGATTCTAGAGGGGCAGCACTGCATGCCATCAAAGCTAAATAGGGATCAGTCTTGCTGTGTGCTGCCTTCTTGATCAGCCTTTTTACTATCTGTGCCTCTTTTTCAGCCTTGCCATTGGCCTGTGGGCACATGGGGCTCGATGTGATGTGCTGAAACTCATATTGTGCAGCAAAAGCTTTGAACTCCTGGCTGCTGTATGGAGTACCATTATCAGAAATTAACACATGTGGAATGCCATGTCTGGCAAAAATAGACTTCATGTGTGTTATGACAGCTGCTGAAGTAGTGTTAGACAACAGACATATTTCAGGGTAATTTGAGAAATAGTCTATGACTAACATAGTCTTTCCCCTCATAATGAAAAATATCAGATCCCACTGTTTCCCAAGGTCCAGCAGGAATGTCACTTGGTATGAGAGGCTCTTTGGATTGTTTGTAGCGGTGTTCTTGACATGTTGCACACTCGCTCATTAGTTTATCAATATCTGAGTTCATGCCAGGCCAGTACAGAGCTTCACGCACTCTCCTTTTACATTTTTCAGCTCCAAGATGACCCTCGTGTATCCTGGTCAGCATATCCTTTCTCAGAGAAGCAGGAACCACAATCCTGTTTCCTTTGAGTAGCAAGCCTTCCACTACTACCAAGATTATAACATACAGGCAGAATGTTGTAATACTGCATGCATGAACCTCTTTTCCATCCTGTTTGCAGGTTGTCAGTGACTTTCCTCAGCACTGGATCCTTTGGTGTCTCTGCAGCAATTCTGGCCACTTGTTGTGATGTCACCAGTAGCGATGAGTATACCATGTTTACATGACAACTCACATCTTCTGTTTCTGTTGCTCCTAAATCACTTGCCATCTTTTGTGACAGTGAAAGAATATCTGCAAAGAACGTTTGAGCTCCAGGTGTGTATGTTATGCTGTAGTCAGCGCTGAAGCTTCATCATTAGGCGCTGTATATGTGGGGACATATCACAGAGTGCTTCTTTCCCAACAGAGGCTTATGATCTGTTTGCAATATCACTTTCAGAAGCCCATAGATACTGTATAATCATGAAACTTTTCACAGCCCAATCCTACAACCCTACCAACCCTAAACATTCCTTCTCGATTTGGGCATATCTGCATTCTGTATCCGTCATTGCACGAGAAGCATATGCCACTGGTTGCCACTCTCCATTGTACTCTTGTAGCAAAACAGCCCCAAGACTGTCTTTAGAAGCATCTGTGGACACTTTTGTTTTTTTTGTCTGGTTGGAAAAATCTTAGTACAGGCTCCCTTGAAAGGACCAGCAGTCCATTCTTGATCATGTTCAAAACTCCATTGGAAGTGTGTGTCTCGATGCAACAATTTTCTGAGGTTGGTCGTTTTTGCTGACAGATGATAAGTATAAATTTCCCCATATAATTGACCATACCCAGGGCTCTTTGGACACCGTTCTTATCTTTAGGTTTTTCCTTTTCATGTAGGGCTTGTACTTCGTTTACACTCACACATACTCCCTCAGCTGATATCTTGTCTCCCAAAAAAGTCACTTCACTGACCCCAAATTGACATTTTTTCCTCTTTAGTTTTAGGCCATAGTCATGGACCCTCTGTAGTGTTTTTCAACCTTGTATCATGCTCAGCTTCAGTGCTGCCCCACACCACTAGATCATCAACATACACCCTGACACCTTCCAAACCTTCAATCATGTGCTCCATCGCTCTGTGAAATATTTCTGGAGCTGAACTTATAAAAAATGGTAGATGCTGGTATGAATATCTGCCAAAAGGTGTGTTAAATGTGTACATTTTTGTGCTCTTTTCGTCCAGTTTCAGTTGCCAGAACCCATGAGAAGCATCCATTTTTGAAAAAATCTGTGTTTCTGCCATTTTGTAACCCACATAATATAGTGGACTACATTTGAAAAAAAAAAAAAGAGAAAAGAATAATTAAATCATAAATTACTTTAATTTAAAATGTTAAAAAGTGTTATATTTTTGTTTGAATTGTCTATCTTTTATGCTGCATTTCTCTTATTTTGAATTCTCTGATTCAACTTCATGTTAATAGTTCCATCCAATGAGTAGTGCAAAAGATGTGTGTGACAGTATCAGCCAGCCAATCAAAGAGCTGTTAACGGCGAGTAGTCCCGCCTACCTGCCGAAGTCACGGCAGTAGCAAGGGTGTGTGAGGGCTGTGTGCTGCATATTGGGAGAGAGAGTACGACGTCGGAGCTGCGTTTAGAGGAAAGTGATTTTAAAGTGAGAAAAATCAAGAAATAAAGTTACTACAGAGGCTACAGACGACAACCTACCTGTTACGCAAGGGGTCGCTTGTTAAACTAACCGCACGTGAGTTAATTCAAATCGATAAAAGTGCTAATTGTTAGCTCCGCGCTAGAGTTAGCTTGAATGCTACGTGATTAGCTCAGTATTGGTGGACATCCAGAGAGTTTTCCTTCGCTTTCTCACTCAAGCAGCAAGGACTCTCGTGGTTTTAGCGGGAGCCACCATTATCGTGCGTCCTGCCCACCCCGCCTCACAGAGATCGGTGAGCATTACTTTTCCTCATAGTGAAAGATTTCACTTTATTTTGCACTTTATTTGGTTTTGTACTGCTTTGAATTAANTTTTCCTCATAGTGAAAGATTTCACTTTATTTTGCACTTTATTTGGTTTTGTACTGCTTTGAATTAATCTGTATTCTGAATTGTTTTATGTATAACTATGTACATGGGTTTATTTACATGGTTTATGTGATGAATTGAAATTGTTGTTGCACTTGTGAAATGTTCTGTGGCAGCTTAACTGCAACGTTCATAATTTGCACGTCAATAATTTGCAGTTTAAAGGATATATACACCGAGTAATNTTAACTGCAACGTTCATAATTTGCACGTCAATAATTTGCAGTTTAAAGGATATATACACCGAGTAATGTAGTGTATAAAAGAAAACTGTAAAGGCATTTAATGTTTTTTTTTTTGAAAGTTTATGGTATATGTATTTCATCATTTGAAATGTTAACGTTAAAACTACTGTAAGGAATAACGTTTCACGATGCTTCTCTGACTCTGTCTGTTGACAGGTCAGGTTTTTTTTTTTGTACGGTTGATTCTTCGTGTGGAGCTATCCAGTGAACTAGATGGCGAGCCTTCCCACCTGGATCTAGAGAGACAGAGAGAGACATACCAAGATACTACTTGTGATCGTTGAACAGGTTCTGCTGCACTCTGCAGTGTGATAGGCCCAGAATCTACAGGCAACCCCACACTCATTCACTCACCCAATTCCCTTGGAACTCTGCATTCCCACACCTACTTTTTATTTGACAAATCCCGGGAACTTTGAACTTAACTTACCTTTGGACTAATTTTCTTGCACTTTGGACTGAGATATTGTACATGGGAATCTGATGTGGAGGACGTTGTCTTTAAGTGAATGGTGTCCGTAATCTGGTGTGATAATGCTGTTAATGTGAACTGTGAATTTTGATTTAGGTGACTTGAATTAAGAGTTAGTGTACATAATTCAGGTTACAAGGGTGCACCCAACTGAAAAAAAACTCTTCAGAAACCAAAGATAGGACCTGAGAGGTGATTTAATTTGGCCAAAAGGAAATATTTTATGTCTATACTGATTGACAGTGTTGTAATAATACAATCTTTTGTATTTCATTTTTTAAAATTTTCTTTTAACTGTTTCACTAAAGCCGACATTTGTTCAGCATTCACCATTTTGTGTCTGAGTATCCTTGCACACTCCATTGGGCTCCAGCAGTCGAACCTACTGGTCCAGCTTAACACCAACTTGAACTATTGTTACTCATCAACCCTTCCCCAGTTAGGTGTTACAATTTCACTGACATTTTCTTCTCTTTTTGGTATCTGAGAATGCTCCCTTTTGATATTGGCATTGAGATCACATGGGTCCATACAGACTCTCAATTTTTCAGAGTTTTTAGCTTTAACACAGACCATAGAGTTGACCCAGTCTGTTGGTCCTGTGACTTTCTTAATGACACCCATGCTCTCCATACGGTCTAGTTCATTTTTTTAGTTTTTGCCGGAGGGCCACTGGCACTCTTTTTGGAGGGTGAATGACTGGCTGTGCATCCTCTTTCAGTTTGATGGAATATGTGAAAGGCAGTGCACCAAAGCCCTCAAACACATCAGCATATTTTTTTTTCAGTTTTTTGTCGTGTCTTATTTGTGCTGTGCTGTATATCCTCTTGTGTTGTAACTGTGCGTATACGTTTGACTAAGCACAATTTGACACAAGCTTCGTCACCCAGCAGGGTCACGTGTTCTTCAGGCACTATGATAAACAGGACATTGTGGGTGTGACCCTTCACTGTCACTTTTAGCATACACTTCCCCCTTGTTTCTATGGGCTGACCATTGTATGCTGTTAGTTCTGTTGTATTTCTTTGTTTCTTGGGCTTAATCTTAATCTTGGGCTTCATCTTTGCAAATGACTTATATTTATCAAATTTGCTTTTGCTCCTGTGTCAAGCTTAGTTGGAATAACTGATCCATTTATCAACAGTGGAGCTATCCAAATGTTCCTCTGATCAGTAGTGGCAGTAGTCTCTTTTGCTTTGGTGTGCACCCCACCCACAAAGAGCTGGCCTTGCTTGTAATCTGTTTCATCAGCTTCCACTATATGTACTGTTCTCTTGTTCCGAGGTCTGCTCTCTAGAAAACACATCTTGGCAAAGTGATTTCTGCCTTTGCATTTAGCACAGTTCTTTCCATAGGCAGGGCACTGTCGCGGTCCATGTGTGTTACCACACCACCTGCAGTCAAATTCTGCTGGTTTACCTGTCTCTTGTCGCCCTCTAGAGGTTGTTTTGTGCAGTATATCGACAGGCACGTCATCTACTGCCGCAGTCAGCATGGATGCCTCAGCCGCATCTCCAAAAGTTTTCGTGTGAAGTAGTGATAGTTCACTGGCATGACATATCTCTTTTGCCTTTTCCAGAGTGAGATCACTGTCTGAGGAGTCTCTCCCTCACCTTTTTGTTTGTGATCCCGAAGACGATCTGACCTCTTATCATCGACTCTTTAAGTTGCCCAAAGTTGCATGTTTTTGCTTTATTTTTCAGGCTCGGCAAAAAACTGTCAAACAATTCCCCCGACTTCTGCATTCTGGATCGGAAGATATATCGTTCAAATGTTTCATTCGTTTTGGGTGTACAATGTTCATCAAAATGTTTAAGAACAAGTTCTAGGTCATTTTTTTCACTTTCTTCTTCAAACACAAATGTGTTAGACACCTCAATCGCCTGTGAACCGGCCACTGTCAAGAGAAGAGCAACTTTTTGTTTTCATCCACGTTGCCCTCCAGCTGTAAGCACTGCAGTGGTTTGATGCCTTCCATGATTCTGTGCAGTCAATGTGAGACTCACTCTTGGTACCATGTATTAGTATTATTCTTATAATAGAGAGACGAACACGGGTCAGCTTGCAACAAACACTGTGTTTTTTATTCTGCAGACTCCCCGCCAACCACTTCCTGTATCACATGACTACTGTCGTAAAACCATTGTCGTAACCAATATAACTCTACTGCAGCTGTCAACTGACAGCTCTTATTGGTACAGTTCTTTAATATAATTTCTCTTAATGTGGTATTAATTCATGTTTAGCAAATAATTAGCCATCAGTTGTATACTAATATGCAATTACATTCAAGTAAGACTGAACCTTTTTCAAATCTGACCTTGTAGTACTTTAAACCCTGGACTAACTGATCATAGCAGCTCTGTCTTTGAATGTAGACATGGAAGAGTATTGCATTCTTCACAAATACGTCTTTGCTGTTCATGCTGACTGGGTTTGGGAGACCTTTGACTTGAAATCTCCATGAGTCACAGACTGCACTGCTTGCTCCAGCTCATCCTTGGTTGCTGCTTGATTGAAATGCATAATGGAGACATCAGGATAACAAATGCTTATTCAAAATGAAAATAAATGTATTACAACTGTTACAGCATATAACATTTGCTGCAGTGCCAATGTTGACATACAATAATGTATAATAGTTAAACTGGAACAGCAAGCCAATGGTCTCATGGCATGACATTTTTTTTAACATGTTTAATTACATATCAGAACACAAAGCATTTCAAAGCTCTTAAAAGGTACCATCAGCAATTTTTCTCCTTATTAATGGACAAAAAAATGCATTTACTGTAGGGCAGGGGCTTTTTTTCTCAGTCGTCTCTTTTCATAAAGTGTCTTCCAAATTTCATCACACCCCTGTCACTTTGGGTCTGCAGATTATTTCCATGCCCTTCTCCTGTCAAAGCAGTAAAGCGTTAATGGAGCTGTAGATCTATACCAGAAGTAAAATGACAGCTTTCTGAGGCACTTAAATATACAGGTTTCAAAATTGCCAATTCAGGACTGTAATTCTTGTGTTTGTAAACACAAAGACTTTAGATGGTAAACAAACCAGTCAGTAACTCTCTGCCAATAGCATAATGCCTGCAATTTATGAATTGTCCAACCATTGTTGGAGGATCTCACACTTCTGTATAGGAAGCCAGTGTGAGATTTTCTATTGTAATATGTCCTTGGCACCACTGTTCACTGGTCAATTTTACTGATTGTACCTTTAAAATACAACCAAGTAAATCAGCATCAATGATGACATCTGACAGCATAAATGAACAATGAAGCCACAATCATGACTAGACCCAAATCATACCTTCTTCAAGGTTTCTTTCAATTCAATGTCAGCTGCATCATCTGGAGTGACTTGCACCTGAAAAATATTTTCTGTCATGATGTAGTCCACCACATGAGGAGAAAGTAGCACAGGAGGCTTGCCACCCTGGACTATTATGGCAGACATCATCTGTCCAATATTATGGTAGACCCAATTTTGCACGAGAAATGTTCAATTTTGTAACATACATTTGGTGACTCTGAGGAAAAACAAACACAATTCTGTGAATTTCCAATTAACACCAAACTAATCATGCAAAGTTAATACACCAAGCATTTGAACATCACTGGTGTACTTCTGTTATAAGAAACTAAGAATCACACTCAGTCAACAGACCTGCTATTATGTACTATATCTGACTATTTACAACATCTGAGAAGGCAATACAAACTTTGAGGATATTCTATTATTTAAAAAAGCATTTTAACTACATGCTATGAGAGCAGATTTTGTCCTTTTATGCATGAACAATTACCTTCAAATGCTCCACTGTCTTTTTAGATAGCTTTGACAAGACGGACAAATTCTCGCCTTGGCCCTCCTAGGTCAGCTGCATCCTCCTCGGCATCTTCATCACTGGCAAATGTGACATAAAGCACGTCTACGCTCTGCGAATTTGTGCCTGTTAAACTGGTGGAAGGCAGTCATCCACACGTTTCCTCTGCTGATGTAGATTGGTCTCAGTGCTGGTGTCACTACCCTCTCACTGTGTGTGCTTTCACAACTCCTGTAATTTCTTCTCTGCTCAATGTTTTTGCAAACCTTCAACACAAAAAGGGGAATAGAGCTGCAACTAAAACACACAAGCCAAAGAATACATAATACATAATGTGTAAAAAAAATTCCTACGGATGCTGTACTGGACCGTCGTGATGAAGAGGGAACTGAGCCAGAAGGCGAGGCTCTCAATTTACCAATCAATCTACGTTTCTATCCTCACCTATGGTCATGNAGCCAGAAGGCGAGGCTCTCAATTTACCAATCAATCTACGTTTCTATCCTCACCTATGGTCATGAGAGCTCTGGGTAGTGACCGAAAGGACAAGATCGTGGATACAAGCAGCGGAAATGAGGTTCCTCTGTAGGGTGTTTGGGCTCACTCTCAGGGACAGGGTGAGAAGCTCGGACATCTGGGAGGGACTCGGAGTAGAGCCGCTGNCTCACTCTCAGGGACAGGGTGAGAAGCTCGGACATCTGGGAGGGACTCGGAGTAGAGCCGCTGCTCTTCCGCATTGAAAGGAGTCAGTTGAGGTGGTTCGGGCATCTAGTAAGGATGCCCCCTGGTCACCTCCCTAGGGAGGTCTTCCAGGAATGTCCAACTGGGAAGAGGCCCCGGGGAAAACCCAGGACACGCTGGAGGGATTACATCTCCCAGCTGACCTGGTAACGCCTCGGAGTCCCCTAGGAGGAGTTAGAGGGCCTGGCCGGGGACAGGAAGTGTGGGCCGGTCTGCTTAGTCTGCTGCCACTGNAGTTAGAGGGCCTGGCCGGGGACAGGAAGTGTGGGCCGGTCTGCTTAGTCTGCTGCCACTGCGACCCGGACCCGGATAAGCGGAGGATAATGGACGGATGAATGGATAATGTGTAAAACTGCATTGTTAATCAGTACTATCCCATAACAACATTGCTCACTACTGTTTTGTGCAAACGTGTGTGTGTGTGTGCGTGCGTGCGTGCGTGCGTGTGTGTGTCAGGCCAGCCTGAGCCAATTTGGTTCAAGTGTCTCCTCTTGGTAAGGTAAAAGTTGTGGTCGCCGGTAAAAAAAGGCAAACATACTATTTCTTTCATGTATATTTTGCAACTCCTTCATTTCCTAAATCCTGATCATGGCCCATTCCATTGAGGAACTGATGGTAGAGGAGCCTAACAAAAGAAAAAAAGAGGATAATTTTTACATGGAGCAGTCTGCAAACCTGTAAAGCAGTGGAGCTGGTGAAGGACTGTACATGGACCTCTGGTGGCATCCATTTATATCAGGCATCCATTGATATCAGGCACTTGAAAGTTAATATCAATTAATAGTTAATATCAACTTAGGTTAACATCTTAAATTAAAACTTGGTGTCACAATGAACAACAACAAAAAAAAATAAACATTTAAATGCTGACATCACTGCCTGTGATGTCAAATTTCCCAAATATTTTTTTTTTTTTTTTTTTTTTTTTTTTGCCATTTGACACGATTTCTAAAGTGCCTAAATCCCTTTCTGCAAACCTGATAGCAAGTTTTTAAATGCAGATATTTCATTAAATGTCTCCTTTATTGATTTACTTACTGATCTCAGCAATGTAACGTTAGTGGTGTTAACACTGGATGTACATGCAGGCATCACTGGTGTTGAGATCTGAAACAGCAGCCCATGCATTTAAAAAAAAAAAAAAAAAAAAAATCACATAGGCTGAATTTACAGTACCACATACATGCAACCGTAAACAAAAAACATGACTGAACACCAATAAATACTGTAAGATTAAATAAATTTAGTAATAAATTCTAACTAAAGTTAGACTATAGAACTGTTTGATTGTGTTGTTTTACAATGATATTAATCACAATGGATATCAAACATTTGTGCAGATAAGTAATGTTCTGAAATTATTTACAATTATGTATCAGTGACAAACATTATTATACACTGTAGGTAGTTACCATGGTTATATATTTTGACATTTTTATTTCAGTGTCTCACAAAAAAAACTTTATTCAGCTTTTAGCTGATCATTTCCATTCACAAAGCTCACTTCCACGGATGCTGCCATGTTGAGTGACGTCATACTCATGAAGTTAGGTAGAGCATTTTGGTCTGAGTTTCCCAGTCAGAGCTCCAACTTCAAGTGTCATTCCAATGCATTTTTACAAGTAGAAAATTGGAAAAATCTGAGTTACAAGGTAGCTCAAATGCAGCATTGAAGTGCTTTGTTTACATGCGTCTCAGAAATGTCCACATGCGCAACTTCATCTGGACTGCTACAGGTCAAAACCTTGTAAATTTAGGTATCAGATACGAGGTGTTTAAAAAAGGAAATGTCTGAACAAAAAATCAGATATAAGCAAAAGATCAGAATTGAGCATCAAAACTTGTAGTGTAAATCCAGCCATATTTGCAGTGCTGCAAAACCGCTGCCATTCTCATTGAGAATGTTATTTCTCACCGGCCGATTGGAAGGATCCTTCTTTTCAATGAATGAAAAACTTTAATGCTGTAACATGCAGTGACAGCACAGGTTTCACTTTTAACAACAATGGTTAATTTTTGTTGAATGTTAGTTACCTAACATTCACAAGCACCATCCAGAAAGTCATTCAAATGGAACAAAAAGTGTTGTTTAACTTGTTGGCTAATAGCTAGCTATTCAAGTCACACAAACAAGCTAGCGCTAGCTAACGATAACCTCCCTCAAAATGTGTTCATGTTCATTTAGCAAATTACAGTAGCTACTTACAGATATTAATGTCGATGGTGCTGGTATTGCTGTTCCAATACCCTGCAGTGCGGCGTGTACATCTGCCACAATCGCACACTCAATGACATCCACCAGCACACTGTTTGAATTCGCCGTTTTAGTCTGCAACAGCAATGGTGTAGGAGCTCCTCCTGATTAGGCTTCACGCTCTTTTCATTGTCACCACGGGGCGTGGTCAATTTGCATATGTTTCGAAACATTTAGCATTTAGATTAACATTTACATTTATATTTAATATTTAGATTCATATTTAACATTTAGATTTAACATTTGCATTTAAAAATAACCATTTACATTTTTAATTAATTTATATTTATGTTCAATCTTTATGTGTAGCAAAAGGTCATACTTAAATATTACAGTGTTGAATTTCTGTCTAAATGTAAGGATATTGTGCTAAATGATCAAAAAACTGTCAGGTACAAAATACACCACCACTTTTACATTTAGCACCCAATACAGGTGTGCTATTTTTCAGGCCACATGTTTATATTAGCAGTATAAAACTTTGTATTTCATAATTGTGTATATGAAACGTATTCATATTCATTGATTTAACTGATGTATACTCTCTTGTGGACTTGCGCTACAAAATCATAGCTGCTTCTTCCTCTGTGTGTCTGTGAGATGGTCAAGTGTACCGACCTCCAGATATTGGGTTTGGCCAACAAAATTCACATTAGCAGTGCGAGGTACAAAAAAAATGAGCTCTTTCATTTAAAATCTCTAGACTTTAAATGCTGGCAATAGATTCAAAAATGTGCAAAAAATACAAAAAACTTCACAGAATAAACAAATAATAAAAATAAAACAAGTACTTAAACTTAGCTGTAGCCTCTGATGCAAAGGATTAAAAATTGCAGCTTGCCAGGTAAATTTGACAGAGGTAGAATCCACCTGCATGTCCAAACTTACACACCAACCTGAATGAGCCAACACCCTGATATACACTGGCTCCACTACTACTGATACACAGAGGGGAACACAAACAAACTACTAAACAAAACCACCAAAAAGAATGAACTTAAATATTTTTACATTTAATTATGTTTTTGTTTTAAATCCTAACTAAAATATAATTTCTATAATATTACACAATACACTGATTATCTGTTTTTAAGCTAAACCAAATGCCTGAATCCCTGTGATATTTCACTGTGGTACAATCCATTCTCATCAGGGGAACACCATAAAAGAACCAGTGTTGCAGTCGGCCCTCTTTTGGTGACAGACTAGCGGTGAACTTGACAAGTAAGTTACATTTTTCTCCATGCAGCTGTTACAAATCCAGCCTGTGCGCTTGGCCTGACAATGACAAATTATGTGAGAACAAATGTCCATGTTTTTTTAAAAAATTTTTTTACTGCCTGTTTTTAATTTTGTGTTATGTAAATGTATTGTCCACACCATGACGGCATGTCGGTGGCTACTTTATGCAGGTGTCCTGCACCCGTCACAATCTGATACAGTTAAAGGAAATGATGAATTACAGTAAAGTAATAAAAGTTGATTGTAACTCAGAATCAGCTCAACGGCCAGACATTCTCTCCACTAGTGTTAGTGTGACTTTTTCTGTCTCTCTGAAAAAACAAGCAGAATTTGCTTCCATGGTTCAGTAGAATGACCTCTGATGTACACTGAATGCAATTGCACGAGATGTGTCTGGTGGACACACACACACACACACACACACACGCATCGGATGGCACGGATCCTAATAGTGTCTCTGATGGTGGACATTGGGGATAAAAGCTGAATGGTCCAGAAACCTCAAACGTGCTGTGTGATGAGAAATGGAAAAGATCTTGAGATGTTTTACCAGCACCAATTTTTATTTTTACTTTCCTCTACGGCACTGCAGATTATTTACAGTGCAGGAGACAATCTTGGCCAGAAATTGCAGTAAAAAGAAAAACAAGGAAACTACAAAGTACAAACAGGTCTTCCTGCAGCCATCAGAGCAGAAATAAGAGCTTTGGGACGTCCTTAAAAATGGAGGACCTGACAGGTTTCTGGGTTATGTGAGGAGTGAGAAACAATCAAATAAGATCTTCAGAACACTGTCTGCCTGAGCTCAGTTCAACTAAGATAAAGGATCTTTTGACAAATCACCGTCCATCTCTCTCTCTGTCTCTCTCTCACACACACAATTTTTTCATCACCATCACCATTTGATTGATATAAAGGAAAATATTTGCCTTTTATTAAAAATCTTTGATAGGTTGATGCTGTTAGATTGCAGTCAATACTACTGTTATGGAAGTAGATCATCCTTTATTGATCTAGTTGATCAGTTCACAGAAGTATATTTTATTTCACTACGCTTTGATAAAAATGTAATGGCCACTGTGCATGTTTCAGGGTCTTTAGACAATATCACAGTAAAACAAAATCTCATTAATTCTGTTTTCTGTTTTTAGAAAAAGTTAGCAGTTAAGATAGCAGTTAACTGTTTATTCTCGTTTTTCTTTCACAATTTGAGCTTCAGGTTGAACTTAAAAACTGAGTTATCTTTGTTCCAGTAAAATTCTACGATGGAGTGTTAGGGCCACATCTGAGAAAAAAAATAATAAATGAAAGGATTTTTAAAATTTTGCTTTCGAGAATAAAGTCAAAATTTGGAGAATAAATCGAAATTTTGAGAATAAAGTCGAAGTGTAATTTCGAGAAAAAAGTCAAAATTTTGAGAATAACAATATTTCATGAATAAAGTCGAAATTCTGATATAGCTAAATCAAACTGCTTCGCATTTAAGCTATGATTCTACAAGATGCCTCGTGCAGTTGTACTTCAGAATCGGCTTTAGTAACAAGGAAATTCTATCTCTTTTAGTGCATAAGCACAGTTTGATAATAAATATCAGGACTTTAAAGCGACAAAGATTGCGTCTGTTCAGGAGGAAAAACCACACAAACGTGGAGGAAGTGGCTGCATTCCTGCAGACCGAAATAGGTGGAAATGGACAGATACAAAGGTATCGATGGCTACATCTGCGTGCAGTACAAAGAGGATATGTTGTAACACAAGACACAATAAGACAACTGATCAAGTTGCTTGATCCTGTTGGTGTGGAGCTCAGGCGAGCGCAGCGCCTGAGGCTCAGGCATTACCGCAACAGAGGTCCAAACACATTATGGCATATGGATTCCTATGACAAACTTAAACCATACAGCATTGCAATCAATGGTTGTATTGATGGCTTTAGTTGCTACATTGTGTGGATGGAAGCCTACGCAACAAACAGCGACCCAAAAGTAATTGCAGACTACTTCATCACATCCATTGCACATTTGGGAGGATGCCTGGAGTGACTATGAGCTGACAGATGCATGAAAAATGGGCACGTCAAAAACATGCTTGTTTATCTCCACTGGAATCACACAGATACTTTAGCAAGAGATCAAAGTTTCATCTATGGATGCAGCACTGCAAACCAGCAGATTGAATCATGGTGGGGAATCTTGAGGAAACAAAGTGCACAATTTTGGCTCAACCTTTTCCAAACCCTCCAAGATGATGGGCATTTCTCCTGTGATTTCTTGGATAAAAGTCTGATGCAATTCTGCTTCCTTAACCTTGTTCAGGTATGAAAATTAATTACCTTATTACCACCTGTCCTCTCTTTTCCTTCAACTGCACAGAGCTCAGAGAAATGATAATCAAAATAGGAGATAACTCCCTACCTGCTAGCAACAGCAGGATCAGCACCTTGGAGAGCACACAGTAGCCTACAGACTATACAAGTTTTCAGCTTAAATTTAAATGAATTGTCATTCATCCAACAAATAAATCACACATTCTGTATATCTTACATTCCTATAATGAATTAAGCATCAGCTTATGTGTGATTTTTCTTTTTATGCAGGATGAACTTGATGAAGTTGCGAGAACCTGGAATATGCACAAGATAAGAGCAAAGCCAGGCCTATGATTGGAGGTCGCCCTATTTTGATGTACACACTTCCAGAGATGTTTGGCACTGAGGACAATCTCAAGACAGTTGACACGGAGGAGCTGGCCCTTTGTAAGGAGGAGTGCACCCCCAAAAGCCAATATCCATGTGATGAAACTGTATTTGATCTTTGCTGTCTTCTGATGCAGGAAAAAGGATGGGATGCTCCAAGAGATGCATTTTCTGCTGCTGAACTGTACACCTTACTAAGAATTGAAATAGGCCAACTGCTAAATATGTGAGGGTGGACAATTCTCTCTGCGCTAGGGAGGATAATTGCTGTGGGCTTAGAAAGGAATGGGTGGAGGGCAGAATTTCACTTCTCCAACTTCATCGCTAGATATCACTAACTAAATCCTATACAGTGCACCTTTGATCCTCCTTAAACATTTTTGACTGAGGTCACATAGGCTTACTAGTCCTCAGCTTGAATTTGTGTAAATTGTCAAGCGCTTACTTTTGTTGTAATAACAAACATGCAAGTTATACAATGGTGACAATGTTATACAATGACATTATTGTCTATAACAATGTCTTTGTCAATGAACTGAATTTGCTGTAGAATGCTTCTTACTCTACAGAATTACTGGTGCTAGATTCATTAGAGCATTAACCTGTTAAACCAAAAACCAAGCCTGTGTAATAGAAAAAGGTGTAAAGATAATATCTTTAAAACACCTTACACAAATTAAATTGATGCAATTTTTAATCAAATCATGAACATTTAATTACAGCTTTCCCCACAGTACACTCATTGAACAATTATTATTATTATTATTATTATTATTATTATTGCTTGTTTCAAAACTCAGATTTGTATTTTTCACTTCATTTTTTGTTGGACATCTCATGCATTATCTTGTAAAATACAAATGCATCAACTTATTCAGAGAACATCTGAAAAAAAACAACAAAAAAAACAAACAAACAGCTAGTGCTTTACATGTATTATGACTGATGGTTTATAAAATAAAAAAAGATAAGTTTAAACTTGTATAAAATCACAAAAATATTTTTTGCAAATTAAAATATTTAAACATTTGCACAATCACTTTCTGTAGTTTGATATTTATGGCATAACTGAGAAGGACCTGTATTCACTTGAAGAACTGAAACCACAAAAGGCATTTTTAAGGCACAAAACTGACACATTTTGGCAGCATTTCAACTAAGCAGAGTGAAGGTTTGGAGAAAGAAATGTACAAGTGTAAACATATACTTTGGACATGAGGCAGAACATGTGTACACAAGGGAAAATGCCACATAAAAATCTACATGGACATTCACAAAAATTGATCAGGCAGTCTAAAACCATAGGAATAACATGAATTGTTTAATTAAGTGGTATTACCTTTGGCTGATTGCAGCTGCCTCAATTGCAGCTGTGTGAGCATCTATGCCTGAGTGTCTGTCTGTCTCTGTGTGTGTTTTAGTTTGTAAAAATTTAGGCCAGAATATTTACCTTTATATCACTTGTCATTAGCTTAATTGTAGACGAGTACCACGAAGCACGTTCATCAGATCCAGGGTTTCTTTGCCTTAGCTGCTCCACAAAGCCTAAAACTCCAGTCAGAGATAACGGGTACCATGACGGTAGTTGTCAACCGTCTTTGTCAACCCAGGCTTTTCTCATCAAGCTCTGTGCACGTTCACATACAGGGGGCGTGTCGACCATCATTTACCTCTACTACTGGACAAAATGGACCAATCAGAGCTGTTTATTTCAGTCAGGAGGAGCAAAGTTATTATGCAGCGCTATGAAGATTTCAAACACATCATAACTGCTAAAAGCAACACCGTTGCTGCAAATAAGGCTAGGGAGGAATGCTGCAGAAAGTCGCTGATAGTTTATACGTACGTTTTATGTAATTTACCACTCAATGCATCTCAATGCCATCGTTTATTCCTAATGTGATGCTGCACATTCTACAGCTCTGATACTTTAAACTTGATGCAGCAGATTTAAATATTATACTAACAACTGCATTTAGGCCTGACACTGTCCATGTAGGATACATAATAATCAATAGTTTTTGACCAAATCAAAGTGAAATTAATTTTATTAGTTTGTTGACTAATCCATTTTTAATTGGTGTTCTATTAGCTGTATACTGTATATTAATGTAGGCTAAAATCATACTGATTCATAATATACAGTATAGTATTAATGTAAAGTCACACTGATTCATGATATAGTATAGTATTAATGTAAACATCATACTGATTCATAATAAATGGCCAGAAACACCACAAACATATATGCACTACAGATTCTCAGCTGAGGTAATACGTTATGCAAACTTGTCGAGCTGTACCAGACCAGAACCATGCACTTACAGTAGCACAAACTGTATATATGTATATGTATATACACACAACGTGATGCATAAAGTTTGTGCTACTGTAAGTGCATGGCTCCTGTCCAGTCCGGCTCGACAAGTTTGCATATTGCTAGTATTCCCTCAGCTGAGAATCTGAGAACGTCGTCAGAGAAAGCCAACGGATCTATTCTATCTCTAAACACTCTCTCTCTCTGAAGTGAACCTTGCACAGTTCTAGCATCCAAATCAATGGGATCTGGAAAGAATGGTGACGGCATTTCCAAAAGAGTTGATTAGTGAAAGGGTGGTGCTTTTTAGTCGATTTCAAGCCGAAACTCTCAACAAAACCTGGTCCCGACCAGGTTATGTCTGCAGTATGAGTTGCCATGGTAACCAGCCAGGTTAAAAGGGAGTCACCTTCATGATACTGAAAACCCTGGCTTTAGGCTCAACATACCTCACTAACCCACTAATCTCGCTTCGTGGTACAGCCCTTAGGTGGTGCTCTAATCAAATCAAGTGCAAACTCAGTCAAATGTTCACTGACGTGATGTGGTAGACTAAGTGATAATGGTGAGTTAATGTTAATATATGTGACTGTTTTTAGATGTTTGAATAATTAAAGTCCATATTTCTCTCCCACTTGTTGTAAGTGCCCTAGCTTACTCAAACTGTCAACACACAGACACCTATTATTGTTAACTGAGAACATAGTTTGAGCAAACAATACGAACAGGATTGGAAGTAGTGAAATACATAAAAATCATAACAACTGACACTTGAACATCTTATAAAACCCTTAGTAAATGCATGAGTGCAAGAGACCTGAAGGAAAACTGCACCTATAAAAGGCTTTCATAGTGAGTATATGAAAGCCTTTTATAGGTGCAGTTTCATAGTGAGCATATTGGCTTTTTTTTTTTTTTTTTTTTNTTTTTTTTTTTTTTTTTTTGTATCAGTTAAGTAAGACTGTGACCTTTGTCAACATTTTAGAAACTTTGGCTTGCTAACAGCCTGGCCAAAATCATGGTTGAGGGGCCACAATATGTGGCCCCTCAACACAATGTCCATCACCCAGATGTTGCTCTCTAGGACTTTACTGAATTCAGCATGAAAGTCAGGGAAATTTTCATAGCAGTCAGGTAGCTGTAGGAACATTCCAAATGTTCATCCAAGTGGCCGCCTTGTGAATTCAGACATTACTGTAAATTCAACAGTGACACTGTCTGACACAATCAAATGTGTAGAATGCCTGTGCAGAATCTCAAAAACTTCCCAAGTTTTTCTCCATCCAGTTCCCTGACACACCTTTTAAGATGATGTTCAACCTTTTTTTGCTGTCATTTTCACTGGTAACTTCAACAGGTTCAGCATCTTCTTAGATGTTGGTTTAAGGTCAGCATACATCTTTGTCAGCTTCTCATAATTCAGACCGATCTGTGGTTTTGTTATGTCCCTCCAACAGTCAATAACACACTGGCTTTTGCACAAGTTCTTTGTGTGAAATTTCCATCAGAATTGCTGGAAGGCTGTCTGCTAAGGCTCTTCTTCTGCATTCATAGTTGTTGAGGACCTCCAAAAGGTTGTCAGGTTCAACAGAGGAGAAATCTTGTAAAGCTTGCCTGAGGATCTCTCGCTCTTGGCAGCTTACTAACTGAAGAAAGGCTTCTGTCAGGTCACTGCTGCTCCAAACAGCATCTCCTCAACCAAAGGTGGTCAAAGCTTGATGGGAAGGTAATGGCAGTCCTGGTATCCTCTCAATAAGATTCTCCCGATGGCTTTCCAAGTGTCAGCCTTGAAATCATGTCTAATGAAGGGCATTTTCATTGTTGTTCCAAGTATGCAGCAATCATAGAATTCCTGCCAAAAAGCACTAAAGACATCTCTTAGAACTCCAGACCCACTACCAGCTTCTTCTGAATTATCTGGGATTAATTGCCTGACTGCCAGTGGTCTGGTCAGAGTATCTGGGTCAGAAAATGCTTCAACCATGTCACTGAAGCAGTTTGCATGGTGTATAGTTATCAGTTTTGTTTGAGGTTCATAGCCAGGTCTTTCAGGCTGATAAATCTGTGTCATTTTGATCAAACTCAGCCTGTATGTGTGGACCAAATGTAATTTCAGGGTCAGAGGTATCATGTGGGTTATCTCCTCGTGTCACATCACCTTGAAGAACTGAATCCTCCTCAAATATCTCTGGTAAAATAAAATTAATCTTTGAGACCACTTGGTGATCTGGGATGACTGGGTGATTCATAGTGATTGAGCTTTCGGTGGCAACTAAGTGATGCAGACTGACCTCGTCCTGGTCTTGGTCTAGACCTGAGTAACTGGACTTGTGAGACAGGGATTGGCTGTCAGAAACTTCAGTAACTTCATCCTGGCACTCAAAGCTGGAATAATAATTTTTGTGTTCGGACACAGTAGTAGATGTATCTTCACCAGATTGTGGTTTTGGCTGAGTGGCAATGTAGAAACACAACTTGGGGAGTTTGACAGTTTTATATACTGTGCCAGTTGAGACAGTCCCACACATCAAATCACTGGGGTAACTGGGGACTTGATACAGTCTTCCTTATAAAACATAAAAATGACCTAGTTACTCCTGTTACTTATATTACAAATCAATCTCTGACAAACAACATATTTCTGATAGCTTTTAAAACTGCAATTTTAACTCCAGTATATAAATCTGGTAACAAACAGGAAGTAAGTAACTACAGGCCTATCAGTATATTTCAAAAGTGGTAGAAAGGGTAGTTGCAGAACAACTGGTGTCACATTTCAATAAGGAAGACTTACTCTATCCTATGTATTTTGGATTTAAGAATAATCATTCTACGGAGACAGCATGTTGCTACTTCCTAGAAGTTCTTAAGACAAAATTAGATAAAAGGGGGGTAGTAGGAGCTGTTTTTCTTGATTTGTGTAAAGCATTTGATAAGGTCAGTCATCCAATACTTCTATCTAAACTGTCCAAATTTAAACTTTCCACCAGTGCATTGGATTGGATTAAGTCTTATCTGTCTGACCGCTCCCAGTGTGTCCGTATAAACAGTGAATTGCCATCAACAAAATCATGCACAACGGGAGTGCCACAAGGCTCAGCCTTGGGGCCTCTATTGTTCAGTACTTACATCAATGATCTCCCATCTGTGTGTGATAATGTGGAAATCCAGATGTACACTGATAACAAGGTTATATACACTCATGGGAGAGATGCTGAACAAGTGGCTGCTAAGGTTTCATCTACGCTCCAGGAAGTTAAGTGGCTCAGTGATTCATGTCTCACCTTGAATACTGGGAAAACAGTGACAATGTATTTTACTAATAAACAAAAACAAACTCTGTATCTCAGTGTTAGTGGAGAAATAATTAAAAATGTTAATGAGGTAAAATATCTAGGCATTATCTTGGATCCTACTCTGAGTTTTAAGGGACATATTAAAAAGATGAGTAAAACACTGAATCATAATATAGCTAATTTTAAAAATATAAGAAATTCATTAACAATAGAAGCATCAAAAACATTTTTGCATGCAATGATATTTTCACATTTTAACTATTGTACATCCTGTTGGTCCCAGGCTGGTAAGACTACTCTAAAACCAATAGAGATTCTATATAAACGAGCTTTAAAGATGTTAGATAAAAAACCACAGGATTATCATCACTGCAATATACTCTCTAAATACAATCTGTTGAGTTTTGAATATTTCATCCTGTATTCTGATATTCGACTGGCATTTAAGATAATTCATAATGCTGCTCCTCCGCCATTGAAGAGCTTTTTGCAGCTCCGCTCTGAGCAAATGAGCAGGTCTGATTTAAGCGTCCCGATACGACATACTGCTTTTGCACAATCTGCTTTTTCATTTAAGGCCATTAAACAATGGAATATGCTTCCAGCTGAGTTGAAAATTTGCACAGATTTTTATTCTTTCTCACTTGATGTAAAAAAATGGATTCTTAGCAACCAGGCATGCCAACATTAATTTCACCTTTGACTATGAATGACATTTTATTGTTTTGAAATTTGTGGTTGTGTAAAGTAATTGTGTGTAATGATGTCTGATGTTATCTGTCTGTGTATACTTGTAGTTTTGTTTTATTTCTACCTGCCAAGGGACTGCAGATGGAAATTAGCTGTTATCTAAATCTAGTGCAAAGCATCTTTTCTCAGTTTGAGACTAATGTTTTTTTTGTACATGGTCCCCTTTTTAAATAAACTAAACAAATAATTAAAATAAATATAAAGTCTGACACATGGCTTTTAGTTGAAACACCATTTGGGAAAAGAAAGACTCTTTCCCTCACTCAAGATTTCATTATATCCACTGTTGAGGTCCATAACAACCTTTCTAGTGCCCCCTCCTTGTTTTGCTCTAACCTGTTTAGTTTTTGTCTTGGTGTATCCAAACTATCTTAATAATACGTGTAGTTTGCCTTCGTCCAGAACTTGGTTGAGAGATTTGAGGCTCCTCTTCACTTTGTTGTGGTTGCTTCCTTAGCTTAAATTTTGCCCTGAGCTTTTCGAGAAGACCAATTATTCACTTTGAGACAGGCTTTTGATTTCTGCAAAAATTAAAAAGTGCAATTCTGTCTCCATACGAGGGAATATAATTTGGCCTAGGCTGAGTTTTCCATAAGCAGGATGACATCTATGTCGATCTGTAAAGCAAAGGAAAATCATGGTATGGATAAAAAAAAAAAATAATAATCATGGGCAATACTTTCATACATAAGAAATTGTCCTGGAATACAAAAGTACATTATAGCTCAAGATGTACAATAGTTGAAGAGGGACACATTGTTCAATGTTTTAGCTCCACCTAATTACTTTGTATGTGAAATGACACTAAGACTATGTCATTAAAGTACAAAATGTCAGCTTAAGAATCATCAGTTAAACAGCTACAGCCCTTTTTTATTTATGGTTCCCTATTTCAGGGTTCATAAAGCAGACATTTTCATTTTGTCAAAAATTCTTTCCATATCTGCAATAATTTAAACAGTTCTGCAACCCACTCACTATACTCTCTCAGGTGATTCTCCCAGATATTTTGCATGTTAATGTATCTCTAAGGAATTAGCTGTAACAATGCTTGACTCTAAATTAACACACTATATACTGAAGCAGTATCATGGTTGACAAAATGTATATCAGTAAAGAAGGATAAGTGTTTAAAATCAACCTCAGATTCACTAGACCCAATTGCATAGTTTTTTTTTAGTCAATTGCCAAGTGGATTATCATGATCATATTATTTTATAAATCATAGCTAGCCACACACTTACAGTTTTCAGTTTGGAATTTCCTTAAAAAAGCAAATGAAACCTAGACTTTACATTGAGGGGAACTAAATTACATGGGATTAAGATCATATCCATAATTATTATGATATACAACTTTCTGAAAACTTGCTAATGTGAATCATCATTGTATCCTCTGAGAATACATTCATTTCCTAACTTTGCCCAACTAACTTAGCTTCCTCTAGAACCCCTCAATCTTGGAGAAAATCCGTCACGGTGATGGACATTTCTGCCAAGTCCAGGGAGCCTATGCTCTCTCCAATGGTCCTTTAAAACTGATATAAATTGATATAAGACTACATGAGGTTCGCACGGTCAACTGGTTTAATAGTTGAGTAGTTATAACAATCAAAACAAAGAGGTCTATCTGTAACAGCAGCTGACAGTTTAAGCTAGCTAACATGCTAGTGCACAGTGGCTGGGTAGGTTGATGACTTCAGTTCTTTTAGGGGAATAATGACAAGATCTAGCATAAAATAATACAGCTTTATGCTATTAATATGATACAGCTTTCAGTTCAGATACAGTTGCTCCACGTCGGAAACTCACCTTCACGCTCCACGGCTGAACACACTGGCAGCCGGCATGACGGTCAGTTACTCTCCCAACTTGATCTGATGGATGGAGGAGGATCTTGAGGAGCTGATGTTGAAAATTTTGACTTTATTCTCGAAAATTTGACTTTTTTCTCAAAATTATACTTCAACTTTATCCTCAAAATTTTGACTTTATTCTCAGAATTTCAACTTTATTCTCAAAATTTTGACTTTATTCTCAAAATTTTGACTTTATTCTCAGAATTTCAACTTTAATCTCAAAATTTCGACTTTTTTTCTTGAAAGCAAAATTTAAAAAAAATCCTTTTATTTTTTATGTTTTTCTCTGATGTGGCCCTAATATTCTGTCGTAGAAATTCAGTATCGTGTCAAACAAATATTGTTTACTTTTAGATGTATTGATTTGACACTAAAGCAATTTGTTACTGAGAAAGCAGCAGTCACTGAGCAGCTAACCAGCTGCATTGAAAAAATCATATCTCTTTTTATATTACAGCTCTTGCAAACCCTCAATTTCAATTAAATATACTATGGTTATTTTATGAGCTTTGAGGTGTCAAAGAAGCTTTTATGTCAGACTGGAGGCCTCATGAGGATAATCAGCTCCGCGGGGAAAGCTAAGCCAGACTGTGCCCCTATCAACTGCTAGAGCAGGAGCTCTGCCCTCTCCGCCCGTCAACAAGCCCAGCTTTGGGGCTGAAAGGCCCAGATCTGTCTCAGACCCTCTGAAGCTCCTCTCCTGCAGGAAAACAGGTTGCCGCCCTCATTAAAAGGCCCAGCGGCCCAACAGGGATGGCGTCCCTCCCTTTGCGGGGCTAAAGGCAACTGGAATGATCCCAGTAACAGTCCTCTGAGCTGTTGACCGACTTTGTCAGCAAACAGCTGAAGGACAAACGGACAGAGGC
>VXCM01003424.1:0-20650 GCA_014773175.1 Lucifuga dentata
ATCAGACCAGGCCACCTTCTTCCATCGCTCCATGGTCCAGTTCTGATGCTCATGTGCCCATTGTAGTAGGTCCCATTTGGGTGGTGGACAGGGGTCAGCATGCAGGTCAACATGCGTAGCCGCAGACCTCTGAGCGATCTGCAGCTACGCAGCCCCATACACAGCAAGCCGCCACTGCCATGCTGTGTGTTCTGACACCTGTCTATCATAGCCAGTATGCCAGTATTTATTTTTTCAGTTATTTGTGCTACAGCAGCTCTTCTGTGGGATCAGACCAGACAGGCTAGCCTTCGCTACCCATGCCCATCAATGAGCGTTGGGCGTCCATGACCCTGTTGCTGGTTCACCATTGTCCCTTCCTTGGAACACTTTTGGTATTGACCACTTCACACCGGGAACGCCCCACAAGACCTACTGTTTTGGAGATGCTCTGACCCAGTCGTCTAGCATCACAAGTTAACCCTTGTCAAAGTCACTCTGATCCTTACGCTGCACATTTTTTCTGCTTCCAACACATCAACTTCAACAACTGACTGTTGACTTGCTGCCTAATATATCCCACACGTTGACAGGTGCCATTGATGTTATATTAAACACCTGTCAGTGGTTTTAATGTTGTGGCTGATGGGTGTATTTACGTATAAAATCCGGATCAGGTCCCTGTAAGCCCTACTTACAGGGACCAAAGACCAAACATTAAAAATGCAATAGACACATAGCACAGAACATTCCAAGGATGTGTTGCTTAGAGACCTGCAGGACCAAAAGATTAAAGCGTATAACATAGGTTAATATTCTGTTCCATAGTTTATAGTTAGCATGTAGTCAGCGTATGTGATAAAAACACACCAAAACTAGACTCTAATGAGTCTAGAGTCATTAAAGTTACATGTTTGCCTCTCATGTTTCTTTGGTATATGTAAAAAATGAAATAAATCAAAAGCTGACAAGGCTGCTAAGCAGGAGTAACGTGGAGAGTTTACTGATGAGACTCCTAATCTCATCATTTCTTAGTATTGAGGTTCAGAATTTTCAAGCGGTAAGTTTTTTTTTTTTTGGCCTGATCACATGACTTGTGAATAAGGGAGTGAGGTTGTTTTGGGACAGAGGTTTGGATTTAACCAGACGCTTGGATTTTAGATCATTTAAAATGATTTATGCTGCTTCACTGGCTGGAATCAAGTCGTTCGACAGACACCGTGCAGTATTCTGTGTGACCCTCATTAATGCATACATCGCCCACATTCTTTGCTGTATACATAACTTTGTTGGCAGATATTAACCTTGACATTACCCGCCAAGAGGCAAGTATTATAACATTTGCAGGCAAATTGAAATCCACTGGGAAATACAATATATTTCCAGCTGAGATACCGCATAAGAACACTGTGCACACAATGCAGTTAATACTCGAGTACAGTCCACTCCTTGATCCAATTATCTATTCAATTGCTCAATGGGGTATTTAGCATTTAGATACTTTTTTTATGAGAAACAATTATGAAAAACTTCAGAATGTAATAATTTTAGACATATTTAGCAAACAAAAATCAGCTTGAATAGTCTTCTATGTGCAACAGACTTGCGCCTATCCTGTATTGTTTTCTTGATTCTAATCTGCCTTTTTCTGTTTTGTTGCTGTAGATTTTGATCCCTCAACACTTAGATTTAAAACTGCATTGGAATCAAGTGGAATGATTTAACCTTGTTTGATTTTTTTAACCCGCTGCTTTCCTCTGATTTTTCTGTTTCTTATTGGTCTTCTCTTGCTTTTTTCTTTGATTACCATAAGTGAGTATCATATAGGTGACTTACCACTTGGACACAGAATGGTACTGTTCTCCCTTAGGACCTGCCTTAAAGGACCATACCAGCGATCGTCCATGTTTGAGCCCAATACACCTATACATGTTATGTTACTAACAACCATTTCCCAGAATATACTACTTGAGCAGTAAATTTCAGATAGTTTTCCTACCTTCCAGACTGCTGTTGGTTTCAGTTCATTCCAGTATGTTACTAAAATCAACTCGTAGATACTTAAAACATGCTTGAGATAAGTAATCCATCACAACAAACATTATGTCTGAAGTTTTTTTGTCAAAATATTTTTTGTCAAATTATGTAACCAATTCAACACGGAGCTGCATGGAATACGGAGCTGCCTCCACCAGGGAATATATCTCAGGAGAAGATGGCTTTTACTGAGAAATTAAAAACGGGCTGTGCCTTCTACAATCAGACATACTGTACATGTTAGCATTTTAAGGTGGGTGTATCATCTGAACATTTGATTTTGAAAGATAAAGGATGTGACAAAACAATGGGAAAACTAAAATATGGTTTTATGTTTTCAAAAATATTTGTCAGTAACGTAACGTGTATGCAGGTAGTATTTATGGGACTTAAATTTGCAAAATCACTGGTATGGTCCTTAAATAGACAGAGAAGATGAAGACTCTTTTTTTGTTTGGATAAAATCATTGTTTTTGGTCTTTCCATATGATTTGTTTGAAATAAGAGAAAGAGAAATGAAAGCAGCCCTCTCTTTTAAAGCGCCGTGCAGCTCAGTCACAGTCCGTGACTCAGTGTGTATTTGCCCTTGAAGTGAGTCACTCAGTGCCACTTGGACAGGAATGAAAAATTTGCTGTTATGGAGATTAAACCTGTAAATGAATCTTGTTTAGCTTTTTTTCCCCCTCCATCACTGGGAAGGAAATCCGGGTCAACGGATCACAGTGGAAGGCGGCTCTGTGAGTAGTGCTGTTTTTTTTTTTTTTTTTTTTTGCTGCATGATTAGCATGCGTAAATTCTGCAGCGACGTGGCGGTGCATCGTGGCTTTTTAATTCACCCTATTTGCGATAAGACAGCTGAGTTTACATGACTACATGTGGCTGCTGCTCTGGTTTGCTCTGTCCAAAGTGGCTCTCTTCCAAACATTTGAGTGCTTCTGAGACAGGCTGGGTTGTGCTTTAGCTGTTCCTTGTGCCATATATTTACATCTCTAAGAAGAACTGGCTTTTGGCAGTTTTATGCACTAATCAAGGTCAATGGCGGCATCTCATGTGAAGTATGTGCTTTCTTTAGCAAAAGCAGCAGCGCAATCCTTGACGATTAAAGGAAAGATTTAGCTGCTGAAAACAAATAATTGTAATAATAGCTAAATGATGAGGAGATGGAATTTGCATCTTGAAGTTGTTCAATATCTTATCCAGCATGTCTTAATTGCCAGATTGATAAAACCCATGTAAATTTCCACCTTCCTTTGCAGATTTTCATGAACACAAAATGGCCACCTTGCTGAAGAAGGTTACAGGGCAATGTTTGCTTTTTTTTTTCTTGCACAAATACGTTTTTCCCAGTTTATCGCAAAAACCATAGAAAAGCCTTGAGCCTTGCAAAGCCTCTGTGATCAGGTGTGTGAGGCTACATTTTGTGCCAAGAGTGAGAAGAGGATGAGAAAGGGCTTACCTCCAGTGATCTGAGAACACTGACACCTTTAGCCTGATGCAGCTAAGTGAGAAGACAGTTCCTCCAGACCAGGGCCTCACACCACACTGGCACTGTATCATGGCTAAGTTTTCATTTATGCACAGTCTGAGGTGCTATTATAAATTTTAGTCACACACCTTCAGCAGGCAGCCTGCCTGAGGGTCTGCTCCTGTGTCTGTGTGACCAAAACTGATCTTTCTTTTTCACATTACCGCCGTTTCCTGCACCTAAAAACTTCAGCTGAATATGAGCAATGAAACACCACAATTTTTTTTTTTTTTTTTTTTNTTTTTTTTTTTTTTTTGTTTCTACTGACAAAAACAGGTAATTTGTTGTATTGATTACAATAAAATAGCATTGTAAAGGGTGCAGTAATTATCCTGTGTATACTTGCTAATTTGGCTGATTTGGTACAATTGCAAAACGTACATGGAACATATTGGGTTGAATGAAATAAACAAGAAAATAACTAGCTGAAGAATCAAGAGAAATTAAGCAGCTCTTCAGGATTTTTTTTTTTTTCCNTTTTATTTATTTATTTATTTTCGGGGGGGGGCGTTCTTGAATGTTTCACTTATTTAGGCTTACAAAACACAAATGGTGGCTCTTATATATGGATCTGAATAAACCATCACCACTAAAGTTTTTTCTACCTTTGCTATATAATTGCAATATGATGAGATCATAAATATGATATATTACACTATAAGCACAGGTAATTACATTTTTTTTTTTTTTACCAGTTATTACCTTACACATATAACTACATTTCACAGCACTCATGACAGGTAAATTACCTTGTTAAAAACAAGTAAGTNATATATATATATATATATATATATATATATACACAGTATTTGAGTCTGGATAAATTTAACCTCAGTGTAAGTGTCTAAATATCTTTCCACATTCAAATCTTGTTTTCCCATAGTTCCTTTTGAGGGTCAGGATGCAAATTTGGACTGTAATCTGGAGACATCAAATGCTGTAAAGACAGATAATGTAGTAAAGATGTAATAAATTGAAAACATGGCCACAGTTTCTGGGTGAAGAAGGGAAAAAAAAAAAACAAAAACAATATTTGGAACAACTCCTGACTTGTATAAAACACACTGCTATAAATGCTAAACATGCTTTCGAGGTTTTATCTGGAGGTTGTTTGGAGGTTATTTGACAAATATCTTACAAACAGACATGAAAAAAAAAAAAAAAAAAAAAAAAAAAAAAAAAAAAAAAAAAANATATATATATATATATATATATATTTCCAAAATAATGGAAACTGATATTCTGTATTTGTGAAAGTAAACCATGTTGTTTTTTTGTGTGTCATTGGTTTAATCTGTAGGCTTAGCTAATACAAACCATATATTAATTCTTCTGTGTTCCTTTTTGTTGATTTAGTTTTTGTCGATGTAAAACTGCTTTGTGAGGATATTCTCTATATTATCTCCCAAATCCTGACATGGGCCAGGNTGTCGATGTAAAACTGCTTTGTGAGGATATTCTCTATATTATCTCCCAAATCCTGACATGGGCCAGGTGGAACAGAGAATGTAACTGGCTGTCAGGTGGAATCTTACTTGCCAGGCCAGCGTGTGTGAGGGGAAAAAGAGACAAATATAGTATAATATTCCATTTTATGTCAAAAAAATATTGGACTGTAACTGCTGTCATGCTGTTCAGTGGTCAGCTGCATGCAGAGACAGTTATGTTTCATGCATGTGCTACTATGTTTTTCTAAACACGCAGCAGCCCATATTTAAAGGGCCATACCAGCAATTGTGCATGTTTGAGCTCAATATTTACAACCTGCATACATGTGACGTTACTGACAACCAATTTCCAAAATATTAAACCGTATTTTAGTTTCCCTGTTTGATTTTTTTGTTTTTCAAATCCCCTAATCTTTCAAAATCAAATGTGCAGGTGATACAGCCGCCTTAAAATTCCATGTTTCGCCTGCTAACAGCTAACAGCTAAATGCCATCTTCTCCTGAGACTATATTTCCTGGTGGAGACATACATTGTCTTCCGTGCAGCTCCGGTGGATTGTTTAAATAAAGTTACTTCAGCAAAAATACCTAAGAGACATGTTGTTTGCTGTGATGGGTTACATATCTCAAGCATGTTTCAAGTCTCTAAGTTGATTTTAATAGCATAGTAAAATAAACTGAAACCAAAGGCAGTCTGGAAGGTAGGGAAAAAAATTCTGAAATTTATCAATACAGAGAAAAGCAAAAAACAAACAGAGCAATATAATTTAACACAAAGAAAGTTTTAGTCCTGCACCTGATCCCAACTTGGGCTGGATGTGCACACCACCCTACTTGTTTTTGGTTCAGTATAATTTAGCACCACAGATGGAGCGAATATAAACAGAAGAGCATCTTAAGGAATACTGCTCCACAGTACCAGCAGTCATCGGACTGGATTCCACTTTTGTTTTGGGCTCATAGTTTTCTGTGAACTTAAGAAATACGAAAGGTTTGACCCTCCTGCTCACTGCTGCCGTATGTCACTCCATCACCCACTGTTAAACCTTTGCTTGTGGCTAGTGAGGCATAGCACCAATTACAGTCTCCATCACTCTCCATGGGCTGCACAGCTCGCTCTGCACTCCCCTGCATTGTCTCAAAGAAAAAAAAAAGGGCTTTTCAGTATGTAGTTCCTGCCTGGGTAAAATGGGAGTAAGGACTCTTCCGCGGGCTGGGCACAATCAGGGCTCTTAGAATGCAAGTGTTCTCTTTTCTTGCACAAAAGTGAAACCCTCAGAAGTGCAGGAATTACTCTCGTGCCAGTGTGAAAATGGGAGAGTAAAGCGCAGCATGATTTTGAATTTCCTCACAAAAGGTCATTGTAGGAGCTAAGATGGTTCCCTAAATGTGACCTTCGGGCCAGCTGGTGAGGAGTGGTGGTGGGTCATGTAAGCTGGTGGGATATAAAACAGGAGTGAGTCATAAATCATGTTTGGCAGGGTGACTTGTTAAGGATTTCAGCAGGATTAGCAGCATTATGTACTGATTAAGCTGCTGCTCGAGCTTAGCTTCTTGAGGGTGTAACAAAGTGCAAGATGTAAATTTGCTACTGAAATTAATGAAGATGCTAGCAAAGGTTCAAAGCTATTGAGCTGGATTTAACCACTTTTAGCCCTTAGTTTAAAGCACAAAAGCCACAAATGTTGGAAGCTTCCCAGCCTGGTATATTAGCAGTAATAAGGCCAGTGATTAAATGGCCCCAAGTGTGGTCCTAATAGCATTATTAGCAATGCCATTTAGGCAAGGTCAATCTCACACTAGTCTCATTACGGCATAGAGCAACTAGAAAAAAAACTGCCTCCAGTGCAAATATGGTTGCCACCAAAATCGCCTCACAGCTCAGTTTCATCATTTCATTCAATTTATCAATGTTATCCTGTTTGCAAAATTTAGCTATTATGCTCGAGAGGGTTGCATTAAAAAGCAAAGTGCACACCATCTAATGCATTTCTCTGAAAAGCTTTTGGTTTGGGAGGTATTAATAAATTAATTTGATCATACATAAGGTTTAGGTAATGGGAAGCTGCAAATGAGTGTTACCTGATATCTGGGTATATTGTTTATTTTATCAACAATAGGATTGTAATGCTGCTAAGCTCAGAGAACCATCTCAAATCCTCACAGCATCAATTACTTAAAGGAGTAAATTAGAACTGCAGGTCACGTACCTTCTTAGTGATTCAGTTTGATCTTCTAGGTGTGTACTCTCTCTTCTGTATAATAGTAATAAAAGCAGTGAGGTGAATGGCCAAGCTAATGCCAAATTTTACAATATTTCATAATCCCCTCATCAGTAATCAGCCCCATTCTGAGCCAAAGTGACCACGTCTTTGCTGTGCCATTGAGAAATTCCAGCCACTTCTGACTGCACTATAATCTCAGAGTGTCTTTGCTTCTGGTTCTGCAGAGTAACTGTCTGCATTTCATTCTAAAGCATGCATGTGTGTGCTGTTTTCAGCCCTTTCTGATTTGCAGCCCATTGTAGGCAAGAACCTAATTTACTTCCTCTGTCATGTTTTCCCCCTTCCCATTTTCTCCATCAACTTTCAACACCGTCATCGCCGCGCTGTCCCATTAACAGCTAATATTCATATCCTCTAATGTGAAACGAGAGCCAGCACATTTAATTATTCCTCAGCAGGAGACAGGCGCACTCCAATAGAGATGAGATTTTTTTATTTTATTTTTTTTTTTGTAGTTATTCTTGTAATTTCTGTTGCCTTCATCAGATATTCACATATTCAGAGCACATGCCCTCATATGTTTCTGTCAAGCATGAGGCAGGCCTTTGATCTTTTGCTGAGATTGCTATTTCTCAAGTTAATAAAGTTTTCATATGGCCATAATTTGGACGAAGGCTACATTTTCACTACCACACGCAAGCGACTTGATTCAAATCTTTTGCTCACATATGGCATGTACGGATATGCATTGTGAAGACTTAAATGTAAAAAACAAAAAAAAAGCACATGGAATATTCACATTGGATATTCTCACGTTTGTTTTGGGCCATATGCATATGTGGAAATAAATCAGATGCATATCAGATATTTGTCAATGTGACTCAATCTAAATTGTACACACATGCAGATCAGAATTTCCTTGTCATTCTGACTTATATGTAATAAAATGTGATGCTCTTCCACTTTACCTGGATATGAATGATGTAAGCGTTCAGTGCAATGACTGCTCTCTGTCAGCAGAAATGAGGACATCTATGTACTTCATATCAGACATACTGTATCCTAATGGGTGAATCTTGGCAATAAACTCTTGTACAACATTGTCAAAGTTTTCCTTGCTTGCAGCCAGACTTCGCTGTGAACTGAGGTAGCAGCGATCACACGCCCAAGCTGCAACACGTGCTGTAATCCTCCATCTAAACAAAAAAAAAAAGAAAAAAAGATAAAAGATGCTGTGAAAAAGCAATAACTTGTAATAAGTCATCTATGATAGCATTTTGTTACATCCGTTCAGAAATGCCCTGATGTGCAAAGCCGTGTTTCTGCGTCCAGGATGTTTCTAGTCAAACTGTGTGACCACAGATGTTGGATACAGGGCACTTAGGCTGGATTTACACTACAAGTCTTGAGGCTCAATTCTGATCTTTGCCTCTGAGTTTTTTGTTCAGCATATTTACATTTTCTTTTTTTAAAGGGCCCGGCAATATTTATGTATATCATCAGTGGGTTAGCAACTTTCAAATGCAGAGAGAAACATTCAATATGTTGTGTGAGCATTTATCACCAAGACTTTCCCATCGAATACATATGTAAGGCGGTCACAGAGGAGAAGTGGGTGGAGTTGGGACTGTGACGACTGCAACGGAGCCTGTTAACACACACTTTTCATAAACACACATCAATATGTCTTATATTGTCCTCCATTTCTGTATATAGAGAATGGTATTTATCGCTTACATCATTCATATGCGGATAAGGTAGAACATTATGTAGGAGTCAGAATGTCAAGGAAATTCCAATCTGTGTATTTAGTTTACAGTCTCATTGGCAGATATCTGATACACATACGATTCATTTCCACATATGCAAGTGGCCCAAAACAGATCTGAAAATATCTGGTTCCATGTGGCTTTTTACCACTTACATCTTCAGGAAGCATATCCGATACTTGTCACATGTGAGCAAAAGATCGCAATCAGGTGACATGTACGTGGTCGTGTAAATGTAGCCTTAAAGAATCTGTTTATTGGCTGTCCAAAAAAATTAGACATATGCAAAAGATCGAAATTGGGCATCAAGACTTGTAGTGTAAATGTAGCCCTAATAGAACTTTTTTTTTTTTTTTTTNTTTTTTTTTTTTTTTTCTTTTTGTGTCTTATGGCCACTAGAATTCTGGACTTTCCATCCACTAAACATGAATGTCTTTTTGTCTATGCAATCCTTCTTTGTATTTTTTTTTCCTTCTCTGTATCTATTTTTATGTAAACAAAGACCTAACCGAGCTTCATGCTGTCATATTCTGTATACTTCACTTTAATTTTAATGACATTCTCTTTTGTTCTAGACTCAAATGCATGCGTCTCACTCCGTGCCCCTATTTTGTTCCTCTCCTCCTCAGCTCTATTTGTGCCCAGAGTTGAGGTGTTGATAAAAGTGTTCGGTTTCACAAGAGAAGTGGAGGTACGCACGAATGCGTGGATGCTTTCTAGCCGGGCACGTCTGCTGACGGAGCCCTCTGGTACATCTCCATCCTCTTTGAAGCTTCTTATCTATTGATCGTGAACAGCAGAAGCTAATGCATGAAGATGTGGCATCAGCGGATAGACCTCGCCTCTGCAAAGCCTTTTCCCCTTCAGAAACCATGGGCAGGCTGTTTTGTTTGTGAAGTGTGTTGGCCACGTTACAGCCGCATAAACACACTTTACTGTAAAGTCCTTTTCATGCACTTAACAATATTGTTTAGTTGAATGCACTGATTTAAAAAAAAAAAAAAAAAAAAAANAAAAAAAAACACCTCTTGGCTGATCTTCAAGGACACTATAGGAATTTGTTCATCTTGATAAATCCTCCTACCTCGCTCATTAACCAGGGCTGGCATTTTTAAGCTCACGATTCATGAAACTAGCTCTGCTGCTGTTGATGAGGGTTTGCGTCATGGGTTTGATTATGCCCTGGGCCGGTACATATTTTGATTAGAGTACGGCAAGTTGAGCAACTGGAATCAGAACTGCCAGGCCAGGTGATTTGGCCAGAGACGAGAAATTATAAATTCAACTCTGGAAGCCTTTAATTGGAATGAATCCTACACACTTTCAGCTTTGCATGCAACACCATTACAGACCACTAGATTAAAACAAGACACTGAAATCCTCCAGTGAAACCCAGACTAATGAGATTCTTTGAGGGTTAGTGGCTCCATAGGCTAGGTTGACCTACACCATCTGTTCAATAGACGAGGACACATTTGCCCTTAGATGAAGAATTCATTTACATAATGCATGAATGAAAAATTAATTGAATAAACAAGACAGACTGTTTTATGCAGGTGTCTTCAGGGAGAAACCTCTATTAAAGTGGGAACTGGCTAATACCCAGCACTTAATTAAAAGGTTAATTCAAGTGTTCTATTGACTGATTTGCACACAGTGTATCAGCATCAAGCTAACACACTAGCAAATCAAAATGGCACATGTATGTCCAGATCTATTAAAATAGTAATATGGAGTATATCAGAGTGACATCTGAGATTCATGTGGCTGCATGCAGCAAACTCTCATGTTTATGATGGATGGTGTATTAGGGCCATATAAGATAAAAAAAAAAAAAACNAAAAAAAAAAACAAAAAAACAAGGGGGGCATTATGTTGAGTTTTAAAACTCACAAACTTGCCAATTTTAAAAGTCTGCATGTTTATGATAATTTGGGGATTTTGCTCTAAAAGCACAAGTATTTGTTACTGCTAAATTTGATGGAAATGTATAATTTAATAAGGTCATGTACTGCAGGCATAGTCACAACGTGAGATGGTTCAATTCCCATTCTCATTATTTTCCCTTTTTCATTAAAAAAAAAAAAAAATATATATATTTTTTAAATAATAAAAATATTTCATCATTAAAAAATAATTTTCATTATTTTTTTTTAGTTTTTAAACTCACAAATTTGCGAGTTTAAAAACTTACAAATTTGCCAGTTTTGCAAATCTGCCAGTTTTAAAACTCTTAAATTTGTGAGTTTTTTACTGTACATGACCTTATTAAATTATACTTTTCCATCGGATTTAGCAATAAAGAAATACTTGGGCTTTTAGCACAAAATTATAAAATTATCATGAGTATACAGACTTTTAAACTGGCAAATTTACAAGTTTAAAAACTCAACATAATACCCCCCTCTTTTTTTTTTTTTTTTTTTTTTTTTTTTTTTTGTCGGTCTTATATAGCCCTAACACACCACCGTACATGTTGTACTCTGAGGATTTGTGTGAAACAGTCAGGAAAGCTTATACAGTGAGCTGGAAATTGAAATGAAGTGGAGAGATTGATGGATCATCTCAATCCCTTTCATAACACTTGAGCTGGAGTGGAAGTTAGTTGCATCACTGCTGCAATAATCTAGTGGGCGTTAAGTGTCAGTGAGTGAAGAGGCTAAAAATGTGTTGTGGTAATATCTGATGTCGTTACATCAGGAACCATATGAGATTCATACCCACAGGCTGACACGCGTGGAAGCCAGCGCTACAAGACTGTGAACGTACATGCAAATTTTTACAATGCAAATTTCTGCACAAGCACTAGTCACTATGATTAAGATGAAACTCAAAAATAAGGCAAATCTTTGTCTTTATGACTCATCAGTGGGTGCCTAAAAACCTTCTGTTTGTTTGCATGTATTAATCTAAGCAGATGGTCTGATTTTATTTCTCATCATCTTTTTTGCATTCAAGTGTTATAGATGCAGATTACAGTAAAATGCATACCTGCACATGATGCAGAGACAAGTGGCCCTCAAGGGTCCACAAATGCTTTTCCACCAGTGACCCTCATTGAAATCCTACAGAGGATACCCTTAGATGAATCCATAATAGGTCAAGAACCTGATTTAATCAGATTTTAGATTTTGCCCAGTGGGAGCCCATTAGAGAAGCATTTCTTAGATATGACTTAGTGCAGACTTATGTAACTGCTGCTATTTATGTACTACAGGTGAGGTGAAACAACGAGATTGAAGTGTGAAACCTGCTGTCAACTCTGATTAGTTTGCATAGCTTATAATCACTGTCAGAGTCTCTGAGTGGAAATGACAACCACCCACCCTAAGAGCCTCAATGCGAGCAAAAAACAACTCCCACTGAACCTCATTTTAAAAAAAAAAAAAAAAAANAAAAAAAAAAAAAAAAAAGGAAGGATTTTCTACTGAGAGAGGAATCCATGTGCTGGAATGGTCAGATGTACAAACAGGAACTAATGAGCAAAAGTCCTCATTATACATGCTCTCGGCGTGCTAAGTTGTAGGGAGTGGCATTACGTTAAATCTTGAGCTACAGCTAATTTTTCTCTGAAGTCGCAGGAATTCCCATCAGGATCTCTGTGAATCCCTGAAACCACATTGTGAAGTGTGGAGTGACATGAAAGCGGTGGAGGGGAGTGTGCGTATGACCAGCTCACTATGAGTTATTACACTAAAAAGAGTGAAATGCATGAAATTAGTAGCGAGCATTAGGGTATTGCTGGACTGACATACATGCTAATTGAACTAATCCACTGAGTAAGCCTGAACGTGTTTTATGCATTTGAGGAGTTCAGCTCTAATGGCGGCTCATTAGGAGTCGGCCATTAATTAATGATAATTAGTGTTTAATTTTAATTACACTCTTTGGTGCAGACCTGTTGCCGCTTTCAAGGTTTATTAGAGAGGACTGTAGTTATGTAAATCAACTACAAACAATCTAAGACTTTTTCCTTAAGTTTGTCTTTGTACAGAATTTGTGATTAGTTACTTTAAAGGACCATACCATCCATTTTGCATGTTTGAGCGTAATATATTCAATTTTCGTACATGTAACGTTACTGACAGTCATCTCCCAAATCATACTACTGGAACGGTGAATTAAAAATGTTTTTCCTACCTTCCAGACCTCCACTGGTTTCTGTTCATTCTGGTACGCTATTAAAATCAACTTGTTGATACTTGAAATGTTCTTAGGATAGGTAATCCATCATCACCAACAACAAGTATATTCAGGGGTTTTTTTTTAAGCTTTGTAATTTTAGTGTTTAAGCGCAATAAAAAGCATGGAGTGAATGTATGTCTCCACCGGGGAATATAGTCCCAAAAGAAGACCTGCGTTTATCAAAAAATTTAAACAACTGACTTCATAATTTTGTGTAACTATTAGCAGGTGAAACATCAATTTTTAAGGTGGGTGTATCACTTGAATATTTGATTTTGAAAGATTAAGAGATTTTGCAAAATATCAGGAAAGCTGAAATACGGCTGGGAAATTGAAAAATGATTGTCAGTAACCTTACATGTATGAAAATTGAATATATTTGGCTTAAACATGCAAAATGGAAGGTATGGTCCTTTAAATGACCATTCCAGCAATTTTGCATACAGCTTACTTTACTGACAACCGATTTCCAAAATGTAAAACCATGTTTTAGTTTTCCTATTATTTTGCCAAATCACTGAATGTTTCAAAGTCAAGTATTGAGCGATTCACCCACCTTAAAATTCAGTGTTTCGTCTGCTAACGCACGAGTATAGATGCTAAATAAGCATTGTGAAAGCTGAATGTCATCCTTAAAAGTTCCCTTACTGTATGTTTATAAGTGCATCATTGTAATCACAAAAGAAGTCTGGCAGAAAATATTCCAATTCTAAGTCATCTTACAAAATCTCCACAGAAAACCAGGAACCATCAAATGTTTCTTACATTTTTTTAGCAAAAACGCCTACAGGCACTTTGGATTCTGGAAAAAATAAATATATAAATAAATAAAAATATGACATGAAAAAAAATCTTCCAGTGTGAAGAATAGAAAAAAGCAAAGTTGAAGTGAAGCAGTAGCTGATAGACTGTTAGTTACTCAACTGTGATTACTATTACAGTCATGTTGGACAAGGACAAGTGTGACTGTAGGCTATTGAAAAAATAAATTATTAGAGAAACATTCCATTGAACAGTATGGGTTGATTTTATTTGATATGATACAGCTTGCGTTATTAAGCAAAATATATTCTGGCAGTTTGATGGGATTTTGAGGAAAGGCCTTTGTAAGCTGTAAGTCTGACATTTCCACTCTTAAATGACTGAATGACAGCAGGAGTACCAACATTTCAAGTAAGTAGTGAACTAAAGCGTAGTCCAGTGAGAGTTTTATTTCAGACGTATAAGGAAGTAGAATATAAGTAAAGAGTTATTTTTAGTTGAATTTTGTATGATGTGTGTAAAGGCTTTAAGCTGCTTTGTTGTGCTGGTGTTTGTTTATTCCACTGGGCATCTGGAAGGCTTTTGAGCCTTAAATACTGAGAAAAACATAAAAGAAAAAAAAGTAAAATAAAAAAAGGCTGTCTCAATTTCTCTTGCATTACATTTATCATGTTTTTACAAGCATATTCAGGAAATCTGTTTAACTTTAGGTATGTCCAGTACTTACAGGAATAGCTTGTATTTTTGATTACAGATTATTATGTTTTGTTTAATGTAAGTCAATAATGACATTATGCATTTCAACTTTTTGAATTTTGCAAAGTTCACAGGTACACTACAGGTTTGGATCCACATCAGCTATGCAGGAACTTGCTCTTTTCACAACAATACTACACTATAGCATCAGTAATTGAAAGTACACAGATTTCTTTATCCGATTTAATATCTTGAGAAAATATTTAAAATTATTCATGGATTTGTCTTTTTTTTTTTTTTTTTTTTTTTTTGAGGAAAGCAGACCAACTGTTCCAGGAAATAGTATCCGTGTTGGATTGAATGTTTTCATAGCAGCATTCCTGAGTGTAGATGTATTTATTATTTCTCTCATTGGCCAAACTCATGTTTGGTGATTATTTTACCTGACTTTAAAATAACCAGAAAAAAAAAGAAAAAGAAAAAAGGAAATGATGCTCTGTGTCACTCTTTCTTAAAATCTCTATTTTTTTTTTTTTTTTTTTTTTTTTTGTTCTTTTTCAGCTTTTTATTAATTGCCGTTTTTCATGGGAAGGGGGTTGAAAATATTAACATGTTTTCTCTACTGGAAACTTTGGCATCACATGTTGCATCACAACTTACAAGAATATATGCAATAAATAGAAACATACAAGTAGCATAGACAACATAGGGCACATAGGGCACTTTTCCACTGTTGGGCCAAACGGTTCTGATTGGTTTACTTAAGTTTTGTGACTCTGCATATGATAGCCCAGTCATGAGGATAAGTCAGGTATTTTTTAAGTTAAGTCTTTTATTTTAAACGTCTGGTGTAATTTTGTTGATACGGATATAATTTTCAGCGATTGGTGCAGTAATCTCACCTCCTAGCTGCTACGTTTCCAAATGCAAAATGTGCTGCTTTCACTTGCGTCACTTCTGTCTAGTTTTAGCAGCCCCACAGAGGGAAACAGAAACGGTAACCGTCCCCACAAGTCCAAAGCAGCACAGAATGGTACGAAGTGGCCCTGGTAACCATTTGGCCCGACAGTGGAAAAGTGCCCACAGATTGATAGAAATATTAACTATTCTAACAGATGTGGAAAAAGAGCTGGCAGGATGTGAAGATTTTACTAGTGGCATTCAAGCTGGATTATAATATGTGATACAAATGAAAGATCGTAATACTTGATTTAGCCTGAAGGGTGGATCATATTTTAGCTACAATCTATGGTGGTCAATTATACTCAACCTTTGGATTGGACCTCCAACACCAACACATCAGTGAGAGACATCTGTGCCAGTTATCCTGTGTCACCTTCCCAATTCTGTCTTTTTTTTTTTTTTTAATNAAAAAAAAAACAACAACATAGATATGGTGACCCTAAAGTGGCTCCACTGAACTCCATTCACTGTATTCGTGCCAGAATCCTTGATTTGCTTCCCTTATTTGCACCACAGGAGTCATTTTCCTCCCTTTCCGACCCATGCCGCTTTTGATGTTACTGTCATCTCCTGTGAAATGTCAGATTTGTGACTGCATCACACATACAGCAAGCTTAGATCTTGATTAAACTAACAGCTAAATTTGTTCTCTGTCGCATCCAGCCTTGACATGGCTAATTAGCGTGTTTATTGTGTCCATTCCTAATGAGGATCTGCTCTCGAGTTGCTGAAATGGAGGAAATGGAGAGGGACAGAGTGAGTGAGGATCTTCTCACTGGAGAATGTACAATCGCAGGTTGCTATGCAACTGAACGTATCCTCTCCTATGAATTATCTCTCTGTCAGTAGAAAGTTGAGATAAGAAAAGATCCCCTTTGCATATGAATAAAACTAAGCTGCATTTGCAGATAGGAGCTATATCAACCAGCATATTCATACATGTGAAAACTTGACTTGCATGATTGAACACACATACGATATGAGGAAACAATGCTAATTTCATTGGCAGTGTGCAAGACAACAGTAATTTAGTCATATTTATGTCAACAATTTGATAGTAGCACCAGGCTTTTTGAGCGTAAAACCTCTTGGTGTATTTATGTTTTCAAGTTAATTTTGTTATAGTTAATTGTACTTAATTGTAGAAAATGACACTGTTGGGTGAATTTCATGTGGTTCTTTTCTGTGTATTTATGGACATTTCACATGTCGTTTTGAGTGTTTGTTTGAGACTGTAGAGCATTTCCACTTTAAATTCCGTTTGTTTGGGTAGATGTGAACACAGCACACACACACAGTTTACCATCAAACTTTGTTCCAATTCCAACTACAACACGATTTATTGATCTATTGGTAGATCGAGTGTGTGTGGTGAGTGCTTACTGACAACAGTTTGTACAGTTTGTTTTATGTTACACGCTTGTCAGAGATCCCCTATCTTCAAGCATGTTGAACATAAAACAAACTTAACTGCACTTAAACTACACATTCAATTAGACATAGATGCCGAAACACTCTTAACATATCAAAGTTACGTAGCACATATTCAGATCAACATTTTAAAAGTTAACATGTGGTCTGAAAACACTCTTAATGTCTCTGTTGTCCCCAAATCAACAAAACGGTTTACTGGATTATAGGATAGAGGCATCCAATCCACCTGCCAAAATGTTTGTTAGGATTCTACAAACTATCCAAATCCTACCACTATTTACGTGAAAGTGGCTCACACAGCTGCCACTTTTCTAAAATGAACCAATTACATGAGCATCACTCACGAGGGAGGAGCCGTTTGACTGAACGATCAACTGGCTGACCTGAGTTTGACTCCTCATGAATAGTTTGTGCTCTGGGAAATAAACAACTTAACATCATTTTCCAAGTTCCGTTACCCAGTTTTTACAGTGACATTCAGATGATCTCTTGTCCTTTCTCTTCTCCCATCAGAAACGGCTGTGGATGGGTAGTCTTTGCTGTTCTGTCTGATGCTGACTGAACTGTGTCCACTCGGTCTCTGCTCCTTACATCCGCTGAGGGAGAGCTGTGATTGATTGCCTTCATTTGACAGCCTAATATTGTAGAGTGACAGGAAACATGGGCGGAGAGAAAGAGGGAATTGACATGTGACAAAGGTTCCCATCGCAACGCGAATCAGGGACCGGGATCTGCGTGCTGCGCTGCACTCGCTGCTCCTCATATGAAATGTGCACATGGCCTCTTATCTGCCAATCAATTTTAGCTTCACAGGGGGCTAATTTTAGCTATTAGGGCTGTACTTTACTGTGGAGTTTCTTATTCCATAAGTGCAAGTGGTGTTGCCCGAACAACAGCTGAAAGTGAAAAATTGGAAATTCAATCATCCAAGTGTAGGATATAACCTTAACTTTGCTGAGCTCTCATTATCTATGCAACATGCTAACAACATGGAAGAGGCCAGGTTTGATTCAATGGATGTCTCAATGGATGTCAATATATTAGTCTATGACATGAAGTTCATACCAGAGATATGAGAAATCCAGAAGTCATCAGAGTCATCGGCCTTTAGGTTTTATTAAGTTTATTAAGCCTTAAGTTTTGGATGAGCTTAAAGAGTTATGCTGCTGTTAATGTGTTTATTATTGTTATCAATAAAGTCCATGAAAAGACAAAAAACAACTTTGAATGGATCCTGCTAACGTCTGAATTATGCTGTCTGCATGGGCATGAACTGATGTGGAAATGTGATGAGCAGACAGTTTTCTCTTCTCTGTAGTGTATCATCACCTCACACCTTCAGCACACAGAATTACTAAAGAAGTCTGTTGTTTACGTGTCTAGAAGGTTGAAGTTGAGTCACCGGACTGGAAAAAGTAGCTTGAAGACATTTCACCGTTCATCCGAAAGGCTTCTTCGGAACAAATTGCATCACCCGTGATGACTGATTTTCATGAGAACGAGCAGTTTGTCCCCTCCTCTCCCTTTCACTTTCGTTTTAGCTTTCACATATTGGTCTCTTAAATTTTTCCATGCCTTCTGGCACATTGTCTCTTGTTCCAAGACTCAGGGATTTCTTCCAAGATTTTGTGAGATTTCTCACAAGGAACTGCTATTTTGGCTGTCTCTATGATCTTTCATACAGATTTATGAATGTCCACTACTAGCAGCTCCTCCATTTTTGAAGTCTGCGTAGATACAAAATCTGAGTTGTGTGCGAACAGTTGAAATGGTGCCATGACTTGAAGCGACAGGGTGTGTCATTTTGTGTGACATCAATTCGTCCGCATAGCCATGTGTGCCTTAGTAGATGCATCAAGCATTAAGCAAGCTTAATGAGTATTCCCTCTCATGCCATGTGCCTCCATTCCACAGAACTCCATTGTGGTCCAAAGATAATTAAATGCATATTAATAATCAAATTTTGCACCAAATTACATTTTCCTTCATTATAAGGACAATTGTATGGAGCTCCTTAAGGTTCATGTGTAAAAATAAATAAATAAATAAATAAAAAATAGTGTGAAAAAAAAATATGGGTTAAAAAATGTGGGGAAAAAAAAGATGCCCCTAAGGGGACATGCAAGACAAAAAAAAAAAAAAAAAAAAAAAACAACAACAACATAGTGGATTAAACAAAACAAAAAAAATGTGGTTTTAAAAAAAGGGGGTTGCTCCTAAGAGGATATGGAAGAAATAAAAATCAGTTGGAGGTTAAAAAAAAAGAAAAGAAAAGAAAACCAAGGAGAATGAAGAAATGGCCTTTTTTTCCCTCCTTTTTTTCCCCATTATAGGGGTGGCCTTTTTTTTCTTACATGTCCCCTTNCCCCCCCTTTTCTTTTTACCCACATTTTTTTTATACATTATTATTATTATTATTATTTATTTACACATGACCCTTAAGGGGCTCCGTACTATTGCCATTGATGCCTCTCAGCTGATTGTTCTATTTCCTCATCTGAATGTGTTTACACTCCTCCGACCCAGATATTATACATTTATAGAATATTTCCAAAACATTAACACAAACAAGCAAATAATATTAGCATGCAACATTATCCCAGGATTTAATTTATTCTGTGAGAGAATATACTTATATGTATATTAATCTCAAGCAGCTAGAGAAGATGTCTATACCAGGTTAGTCACTATGTGTGATCCATGTGTGTGTGTGTGTGTGTGTGTGCGCGCTCCAGGAAGCAAATAATACCAAATAAATCCAACAAACCTATTAAATTCCAAATGCATTTGGTATTATTAGTAATGGTGTTACTTCAAATAAACTCCACTTACCATGTTCATATTTTTAATAGTTTTTGGAAAACAATGGAGATCTGTGTGGTGGCGGTGTAAGCTAGTATATCAGGCTTTGGCTCCACAGGCAATACTCATTAGTAGGAGGAATTAATTGTTGGTTTTACACAGGATTTGTTTGTTAAGATTATGCCAAAATGATGCCAGACTTTGTTAACAGATGAATTAAATCAGAAATTGCTCAGTGTTTGCAAATCACTCTTCTTTAGGAGACTGTCTTTTTTTTTTTTTTTTTTTNTTTTTTTTTTTTTTTTTTTTTTTTTTTTAAACCCAGTACATAAGGGATGAATGTATGAAATTCTAATTTTGTTGTCGGGCACCCCTCAAGTTAACTCACCAAACTACAGTGGAGAGAACCAGCATCCACGGAATGTGATATCTTAATGGTGGCTGGTGTGTGTGTGTGTGTAAGCTCTGTTCAAGCCATTGGCTGATGGGCCTGCAGCTCGTCTCCTGTTTCTGCAGTGTGAGGCAGCGATGGTGTAGCGGTCCTCCCCCCTGAGACGGGATTCCAGTCTTACTGCAGTACCTTATTCTCCTCCATCTCCTGTGCCAACCAGACAAGCTTCAGGTCCTCATTTTAAAAATATGATCTGTTTCTCGACTCCAAACCTCCATCATATTTTGTTGCTCACTTTTAAGAATATCTTGTTCGATACATCACTCTGCATCAGGTAGATTATGAATATATACTACTGCTCAAAACTTTAGAATCACTTTTCATTCAAGTAGTTTGTGCTATTTTATTCAATGATAGTTTTTTTTTTTTTTTAA